>OMNV01017605.1:11072-21741 GCA_900303265.1 Brotula barbata
AGGACAAGAGGAAAGGAAGTGGAAAACAAGGTGGAAGAGGAGAGACGAAGGTTGCCTGGCACCCTGCTGCTTATCCTTGAACACTCTAAGGATGCCTCTCCTCCCCCCCCCCTCTCTCACACACACACACACACACACACACACACACACACACACACACACACACACACACACAGTGCCCAATTGGCACACGAGGGTGCTGTTGCAATTAAACCGGCACAGCATGGAGTCCAGATTGAGAGAGACAGAGGACTCTGCACTGCATGAACACTACCCCTGGAAGACAGGGATGGGGAGAGAGAGAGAGAGAGAGAGAGAGAGAGAGAGAGTCAGAAATATGTAGAGGGAGGAGCAAAAATAATGTGATGATGGGGTAATGATGGCAAAATGGGGGAAATACTGTGACAAGAGGAAGTTGTATTTGTTCATTATCTTTTAAAGTTTTTTTTCAACAGCTTTGTTTCCTTTTCCTGCTTTACTTATCAGTGGTAATAGTTGCAATAGTAGAATAATTGGGTAATCAATCAAAGGAGTTGCTGCAATGGTAGCATAGCATAGAAAAGATTGTTCCAATGTTTGGCCCATTCCATTTAAAATGACTAAGCATGTTTATAGTCACCGAAAAATGATAATGATGAGGAATAGTATTGGGATTTAATGCAGCATTGTGTTGAATTAGATTGTACAGATGGATGTAGCAACTGTAGTAACTAATTACAATGAAGACCCGTGAGAGCAGTTTTTGGACACTGCTTTGTCAAATGTTATTTTTCCAGTTTGTGCATCTCCAGATTCCTTATGAGCTTCAAGTGTTGCCAGGAGCTTCTGTGTTAATATTTTGCCCTGTTACACTGATGCGGCGCCATCACCTCTCCTGCTGTGATTGGTTCTTTAATTAGCTCCTAACAAGAGCCTTCAGGAAGCCAGCGTGCTGATTGGACGTCTTACCATTAGTAATTAGCTCAATTAAGTCATTACAAGGGTCCTCAGCCCTGTTCCCTGGGGTATCACAGGTAGTACCCTCCCCCCTCTCATACCTGACATGCATGTACAGTATGAATGAGTTAGAAAGAGCAGAACGGATGTGGAGTATTCTACTGTAGAGAAGTGCTATTTTTAATGTCGTCTTGTTGTGTTTTCATAATTCCTGTAAGAATTCAGTATTACACATTTAGATACAGCCATGCTTGTTCATTATGCTCCTAAATTCCGCACCACTCTGTGTTGTTTTGTTTAAAATGTGTGACATAGGTCATATATTTTTGTTTGTGTGTTTGTCTCCGCTGTATCCAGGTGTGGTACGGCCTGCGGTGCTTAAAAACACATCTGGAGCAGAGAGCATTGTACACCCAGATGCACTCCAGTGAAACATTCTCCAACACACAAACATATTTTTGGTGTGTTTGTGCTTAGACGAGTGTGTGTCCTGACCTCATCTGTTTTGGTCAGGTGTATTTGTGCAAAACTTGACAGATGTTATTTTGATGTTGAGTGTTGAAACAGAAGACAAAGAGAATAGACAATGACACACACACACCCACACACACACCCACAGTCTTTCGCTCTGCCATGAATTCAGCCATGAGATGAAGTCTGGTCAAGCATGGTTGGCTGGAGAGGTAATTAGTCAAAGCTATGGAATGTACGGTTGGCACGGACACTGCGTCTCAAACTCCAGCTGTTGTGTACTCGCAAATTAGTACATGATTTTCACCTTCGAATGTGTGTCGGCTGGCGTGCACTCCAACGAGGGTTGATGTGTCAGTCACCTTAACGCCGATACGATGTTCAACGAACAAAGGAGCTGAGCGTTTCAACATCACGCCACTGATCAACTGACACACAGATGTTGGTTTTCCTACTTTAGAATGCCTCAGTGTCCATTAGGGCTGAGTATTTTCATTTTCATCATCATCATGTCTTAAAAAGTGGCTGTGAGTTGGTGTCTTTGAGGCAGATGCTGAATCCTCTGTTATTTGTTTTAAGTCTCACTAGATAAGAATGTCAGCGATGACTCGACTGTGAGACTGAGATACTCTAGTCACGGCAATAATAACACTTTATAATACAATCTCTGAGTCTAAGAGGGAAGCAAAAAAATGACAGACACAAGATGTCCGGCATGTGAAGATACTGGGTTGATCCAGACATTTACATCAGAACTGCATCGTCATGTGTAGTAAAATTAGAGAGGAGGACCGTATATAAAGTATCTGAACATCAGAGGTGTAGAGGGAGTCATGAGAGAAGAGAAAAGAAAAGGAGGTACGCAGATGAAATGGAGAAAGAGGAGAGGTAGTGATGGAACTGGAAAGGAGTGAGAGCACAACAGAGACAATGAAACGATGCCCTCTAACCACTGTACTGACGTCTCTTTGTTGGGTGTGTGTGTGTGTGTGTGAGAGCGAGAGAGTGAATGTGAGCATGTATTAATATTGATTTAGCATTCATGCAGGGGGTCTTTGAACCTCACTTTCCGACTAAAACCCCTAAGGAGATAATGCACACACACACGCTCACACACACACACACACACACACACACACACACACACACACACACACACACACACACACACACACACACACACACACTAGATGTGCTGTCAAACGTAATTAATGATATAACTTGATGCATTGATGGAGAGACAAAATGACAGTGTGTACGTGAATGCTAATGTACGAACGCATCTGTGTGTTGGTCGTGTGCGTGTGTCTGTTTGTGTGTGTTTGAGAGAGAGAGTGAGAGACAGAGAGGAGGCTTAAGCGTGTGAATCCCAGTAGCAATGCTGCTCTGCATGTGAACTCTCTTAAGCAGACTGGAGGCCTACTTAACTCAATGCTTGTCTATGTATGTGTGTGGTTGTGCTTTTCAGCGTGTGTGCCAAGCTGAATGTTCAATCCAAAAACTCCCTAAAGAAAAACTATCAGGTTTATGCATGTTGGCTTTAGAAAGACATTTTATTTGAGCTTTTACACAGGGTACTTTTTTCTCTAGAAGTCAGCAGTTACAGGCCAGATATTTTGTTATTTCTTTGAACTTCATGGATCTGTAAGGTGTGTGAGTTAAATTCAAATGTCTCACATTGATGTAAACATATTACCGTACGTCATGCGTTAGGAGGAGATGAATGAACAATGAGCATATTAAGCCGAGTTAGAATCATCTACTGCGTCTGTAAGTTCCTCTGTCAGTCTACAATTCTGTCGATCTCTCTCGGTGGGAATCCACTTCCCAAAGAGTCGACACTCGGGGCACACTACACACACATGCACACACCGTCTCAAGACACATGTATATTTGATTCCTGCCTCAGAATAATTAATAATTTTGTGTTTATTTATTTATTTGTTTGTATTTGACTCTGTCAGAAGTGTGTGTGTGACTTTACTTACCATGACTGATATCCAAATATTTTGCTGGTATTTCTATACGTTGTGTGCAGTTTAGCACAATCCATCATCATAAAACTAGAACCTCAATTAATTTCCAGTTTCAGAGTCAAACATTTCAACATCAACCATGATCTATATTTCTATGATGTTAAAACCTGCTAACTGTCAAATCACTGAAAGAAAATAAACCCTAAGTTCACAGCACCGTATTTAATTATTTACACTATAGGCTCTTAAGAGGAAGTAATTTACAACTAACTGAACATAATCAGATTATGTAAACAGGTCCTGCAGCTGATTATGATTTATAGCAGATAATGGGAGGCGTCATGTGTCTTCATGAAAGTGACGGTGCTGCTACTTGGATTGATCACAGCTCGGTTCGTTCAGATAGTGATCTTGATTACCTTCTTGTAGTAAAGATCCCTCACACACGCATGTCCAGACAGACACACACACACTTTTAAGGTTTGTGCGGTTTGTGCTTGCGTTAATGTAACAAGCTTTTCCTGCTGCCTCTGTCCAGAATTTGACTGAATGACTCTCTGTAAATCACTGATTTTCTTCTTCTTCTTCTTCTTCTTCTCTTTTTGTCTTCCGTAACTTGTCATGTTTACAGCCAACAGGAATCCTCCATATTTCACTCACTCACTCACTCACTCACTCACTCACTCACTCACTCACTCACTCACTCACTCACCCACTCTCCCACCCACTCTCCCACACACACACACACACACACAGCGTGGCTGAGGGAGGTCTCTAGCCATGGTTGCAGGTATCTGGCAGGCTTTTCCACACATGACCTAGCAGTGATTTACTGTCTTCATTAGCATGTTACCAGTGTGTGTGTGTGTGTGTGTGTGTGTGTGTGTGGGCAATAGATTTGTGCTTTAGGGAGTGTTGGAGTTGGATAGCTGTGTATCTTTTGTATTAAAGTTGAGTGTTTTTGGATGTTTGTGCATGTGTGTGTGTCTGTGAGATTTTGGAATCAATACAAATGTTTTTTTTTTTTTTTTTTTTTTGTTTGCTCACTACAAGGATGTTTTGTTTCTATGACCACAGGATGGTTCAGTTTGGCTCGACCTGGTATGCCACTGCGGTTTGTGTGTCTGTGTGTGTGTGTGTTCTCGGTGGGGGATGTAGCTGGACAGGGCAGGGGGCGAGGACAGACAGGCTGGACCAAGGTCATGCCTACTGTGTGAGTTGGTGTGTGTTTTTGTGTGCCCATTCTATACGTGTCGACCAGTAGAGCTGAAGTTGTAGCCAAGCTTCGTCTCTCAGACATTTTGTCTGATGCAACACAAGGACAAACCACTGTCTCACACTGTGTGACACGCAACAGAACACTGAACAGAGGCCAGGACAGAAGAGTGCCTCTTCATTCTTCAGGTCACTCTAAGTTATGGTGTGATGTATACTGGATCTTCTCCTTCTATCCTATTTATCTTCATCTTCCTTTGTCCCTCTATCCATCCCTAAGTCTGTCAGTCCCTCCTCCATATATCTCTGTGTGTCTCGCTCCTTCGCTCTCTCTCCCTCTCTCTCTCTCTCTCTCTCTGGGTCCAGATGGGCAGTTTGCAGGTTAACTGGAACAGCTGGAGCTGCATTATTAGCATCCTGCTGTGAGCTCTTATTGGCTCTGATCCTCTCCTCCTTCCTCCTCTCTTTTTCTCTCTTCTTCCTCTGCCAGATTTAGAGGCTTTATTTTACAAACCTACTGAACACACGAAATCTCTATAGCCTTTTCCCCCTTATGTTTATTTTTATTTTATTTTATTTTTTGTCAAATGTTATCATACTTTAGTTGTTGGCTATATTTGAGAAGCCATTTAAGGTGAATGATATTAGGTGTTGCATGTTAACGTGCCGTATAATTTAGAGTCTCTAATTAAGAGATGCTTTATTAGGTGTGATTTCTGTGACAGGTGTGTGTGTGTTTGTGTTTACGTCTGTCTGTCTCAGAGAGTTTGAATGGATTTGCAGTTTGGTAAATCGTTAAGTAAGTCACAGGATTCTCTAATCTCTCTCAGGCCTTTCATTACAGTGTGCGCACGCGCGAGTGTGTTTAGTTTGTTGTTGTCGAATGGAGATTCGCTTTTTAGCAGTCTTTGGGAAATGTAGTGGAGAGAAGCATGCCAGCTCCCCTGGGACCAGAGATTAAAAAAACACACACTCATGCTGTGAAATAATGCACACACACTCACACATGCAAATGCACAAATACAGAGAGACACACGCAAAGGTAGATATACTGTACACACACACATCAGAGAACAGCAGGGTTTGATTAGATGGAGGAACATAAACACACACACACACACACACACAATGATGCCTTCTTGATGCACCAAAGTAGAATGATTATTAAATTGGTAATTAACACATTTTCTTTTCATCATCATCATCATGAGCGCCTCTCTTTCCATCTTTTACCCCATAAACCTTTGTGCCCTCTGAAGATTTATGGCAGTTGTTTCCAACACCAAATGGTTTAGTTATTCACAGAAAGAAAGACAGTCAGGGGTGACCCTCTCTCCATCACCTTGACAACCAGATCAGAGGCTTGATTATGGTTGCTGTGGTGATAGTCCTCAATACAGACATGCTTACAAACCTGTAACCGCTAAGAACTATAATCTAGGACTACTAGACGGCCCTGTGGTATATTACAAAATGGGTTCTAGGACGCAGGAGAACATTTCCATTTTTCTCTAAAGCAGGTAAATGTGCCGCTTTGTGACTGACCGAATGAACAGCACATCCACATTCACTATTTGAATGTTTCACCTCTACTGACTTGTTACCTGTAATTAATGAGTGTGCTCCGATACGGATAAATTTATTCTATAGCTTCTCATGGACATCTACTGTAGTTGAATGTGACATCGACACACACACACACACACACACACACACACGCGATTTGTATCCAGGGGTCTGTAGTTGTGTTTTACATACGTAAACAGATGGAAGAATAGCATGAGTGTGGACCAAACAGAAGGAGGGACGGTGGAGAGAGAGCAGAGTTAACCAGAGAAAGAGCCGTACTTCATGTTTGAATGGGATCCCAGGGAGTGGAGAGCAAGGTTTTATTGTGTGTTTATGTATCCGTGTGTGCGTGTGCGTGTGCGGGGTGTGTGTATGTTAACAGTTAATTCACACGCAGTGATTAGGCTTATTCCCTTCTGGCCACTTTCAAGCTTTCAATTAAGATTCTAAACACAAATACACTCTGCATTCATTACGCTCATCCTTGCTAACGAGCTAAAAAGAGGAGTGTGTGTGTCCGTGCACGTGTTGATGTGCGTGCTTGTCATAGGGTTTTTATTGGTGAAAACAATAATTCCCCCTTTTTGCCGTGTAAGTCCTGAGTGATGATTCTAAGCGATGATGTGTGCACCGCCGCTGTTTGAACATTAATTAAAATCTCATTATGTATGATGATAAAAGCTTTACGTGTTAGCCACTTGTTATGGTCAAGTGCTTTCCAGATGACACTGAAACCGCCGTGTGTGTCCATGTGTTTGTGTTTGATGCGTGTGACATTGTTTGTGTGTGTCTGCACGAACGGCTGACAAGTCTGGATGAACCCCTGAACATGGAGGCACCGCCCACCAAAAGCTTGATGAGCGTTTGCTTTGTAAATGTAAAAAATGTACAGAAAAGTGTATAGAAGTAGTAACCGTTCCTAACATAGCCTTAATTAATGCATAAGTTACAGTCACACATCCACACACTGTACACCATTGCACACTACGTGACGAGCAGAGGACATACGCTCACTTTCACTCATTTCTGTGAAGTGAAGCATATCAGTGATCATAGCACCATTACCATCTGATTATATTGATTAGTACTGGTGTTAGTAAAATAATCTAGATTTGGAAACAGCACATTTGGCCCTGTAATACCACACAAAACTAAAGGTCCATATAGTACGATAACGACTATGGATAAGATTAGAATATTCAAATACTCATTCAGAAAAATCAGCCCATACTTAGATCCTTCAAACTGTACTCGCAGCTAGTCCGTGTGCGTGTGTGTGTGCGTGTGTGCAAGTGAGAAGGCATTTGGCTTCCACAGTACAGAGCGCTCCAGCTTCCTACTGTTATGTAATCTGATAGGGAAAATCCAAGCTGCTACAGACACATTCACACACACAAAAACACACACACACATCTCCTTCCAAGATACACTGGCACGTATACACTTTGACAAATATGCTCAGTTTGTGCTTCCTTTCATTGTACACAGAAACACACACAAACCATATGCTGCCCTTGTCTTCCAATTGTCTGTGTGTGCGTGTGTCATTGTGCGTCTGTTAAAGAGAGTTGAGAGATTTTCCACCAACAGTAAACTGCATATTACAACTTAATGTCAGAGGTGGAATGTGGCCAAGAGTGAGGGACGGAGGAACACCAGTAGAATTTCCCTGTCGTCTTTCTTGGTTGAGTAGATGTGAAGTGATTTCTGGTTTTCATTTCTTTTTAGACATATTTTCAAACACAAGACTATATAAAAATGAAGAGAGCCAACGCACACCGTCTCCTCAGAGATGCTGCTTCGGCAGAGAAATCATAAAAATAGATGTTAATTACACACTTGTGCTCCAGTGCATGATTTTCATATTATAAGGCAATATTTCAGAATCTTCCTTTTTACTACACTCAAATGTTGACATTTGATAACTGCAGATCAAACAATAGACAGAGTTAATCCGACTAACATTTCTTGATATATTGCTCCATGAACACATTTCGATGTTGTGAAAAAGTTGCTTTACGCTAGCGTTCTGCTATCCATCCATTATATGGGTCACACTAGCAGGAAGCTCAGCAAAGTAGCCCAAATGTCCCTCTCACTTCCAACATCCTCCAGTCCTCCTTGGGGATTCCAAGGGGTTCCCTGGCCAGATGGGATATTTAATCCCTCTTGTGCATTCAGGCATCCTGATGAGATATCCGAACCAAATCTGAACCCCTTCCCGATGTCCGAGGACTTCATCCTGGGGTGAGTCCTGACAGTCACCCATTTAGAACCACAGTCTCTGTCTTTTGGCCGCTAACCCATAGTTCATGACCATGGGTGAGGTTTCGAACATATTTCGGTCTGATCCAGGTTCCGGCCGAACTACGTCATCTGCAAAAGGGTTGAATATCAGGTGATGTGGAAAAAGCTGGATTGATTTTCTCTCATGTAACTGTTTCACACTTTTCTAGACACAACATGTCTTCCTGCTAAGATACAGTGCACATCACATGCATTTGTTACATCACAAGGTTGACCCCAGCCTCTGAACTCCCCCAGCCTCCCTCACCTGAATGTAAAACCTAATCCTAAAAGAAAGATAAGAAAAATAAGAAATGGAAATAACAGCAATTTATTTAGAGACAGAGAGAGTGATGGAAGTGGAGAGAAAATGGAAGAGGAGAAAAGGGAGGGAGAGAATGTGTGTGGGTGTTGGGTACTCGCGGGACCTCAGCACTGCAGCATTCTTTCTGTGAGCAAACTGTGTGTGTGTGTGTGTGTGTTAGAGAGAGAGAGTGTGTGAGGGTGAGTAAAGGTGGGGGCACTCTTGGGACCCCTCCAGCACTGCAGCAGGTTGTGTGTGTGTATGTGTGTATACTCAACAGCCCCCACACTACCAATGGGTCAAGCTCACGCCCCCCACATCATCACCCCCCAGTTGCCATGGAAACACACCTTGAGCAAACCCCCTAGAGAGGCACATACTCCTCCTCCTTGCCTCCACTGCTCCCTTCTTTGCTCTCTGTGGTTCTCCCTTCGCCTCTTTTGCTCTCCCTCCTTCCGTCCCATCATGCCTCACTCCATCACTTTCTGCAGCCCTACAGTCCTGCCCCCCACCCCCCCTCTCTGTCTCTTTCTTGCTACCTCTCCCTTGCTGTCACCACCATCAATCGCGTGGCCGGTTTACAGCATTCAACCCATTAGGGAGTCAACGCACTTGGTGACGGACACACACATACTCATACACACCTGCAACTGATATTTCACACACTATCAAATATTATACGGGTTGGAGGGAGTTGAAGGGAGGGGGGGCAATGGGTGGACAGTGGGAGATAGAGAGAGAAACGACACGCATAGTAGTTTCCGAAAAATGGGAAAGTGTGTGTGTGTAACAGAGGAAGACAAGAAGACAAACACCTTAGGGATCCATCGTCTGCACCAACCAAGGAGCTCTTTTATGTTCTGCTGCATGTTGCAGGGGTCTGTGACAAGGCCGTAGTGTGTGTGTGTGTGTGTGTGTGTGTGTGTGTGTGTGTGTGTGTGTGTGTATGTGTAGGAAGATGCCACCTGGTCCCTCTCCTCCAGTCAATTAGTAGAGAGGGAGAGCAGGGCAAGGAGAGAATGAGTGCGCGTGCTCGTGTGTGTGTGTGTGTGTGGGTGTGTGTGTGTGTGTGTGTGGTGGAATTGTTGGTGTAATGGTGAATCTGACTGCAGTCTGGACTTCTGTGTGTTCATCCTCCTTCTGAGGGTCCTTGTCAGGGTGCATGAAGCCCATGGAGCACTGCCACACAGTTTGATGTTTACGTCCCTGTGGAGATAAGTGGATCAAACTTGGCACCATCACATAAACAGAGTTGGTGTCCCACTCTATAGTAGTTTTGATGTCGCTGTGAAAAATATGATGTATGGTTTGTTTTGTAAAAATGATATTCAAGTCCACACAAGAAAAGAATCAATCGGGAAAAACATGTAAGTAGTGAGCAGAGTCCAGGTAGAACGGGCATCAGAGCCGATCCAGCACGGCAAGAGAAAGAAAACAAACAATAAAATCATCATCAGTTGTATTAATTCTGTTGTTCCTGTCACGATGGACTGGTGATGAACACGTTCAATGTTTAATACATCATTTCAAAATGTTTAATTGAAGATGCATTTTTGGGGGACCGCAGATGATTTTCTGGGTTTGTCATTCAGAACAAAAAGAGGAGAAGTACCAAGTAATTTACCGCGCACAACACAATATGAGGTGCTCAGTGACACAAGAAACACACACACACACACAGACGTTCAGCTCATCAGATTGCTGTTCAAAGTTTATTCCATTTTATAACACACAGCATAAAGGTTGTATTATGTTACTTTTAATTCTCTGTGTGTATAACAATCTTCCCAAGGCAGCGGAATATTGTGAAACAAAAAAAGTTTGCTTCCTGTTGTGTGGTAACAAACTCAGAGTCCTAACCTTCACTCCTCTCCGTCGCTCTCTCTCTCTCCCTCCCTCCCCCCCACCCCCC
>OMNV01017614.1:5608-20864 GCA_900303265.1 Brotula barbata
GCTGTGAATAACTCCGCTGAAATTTGAATCGTATACACTCATTAAAGAGAAGTGAACCTTCTCCCCAGCCACCCCCACATCACACCCACTACTCCCTCTCCACTGCTCGGGGACTCAACAAGATCACAAACACAATTTATTTTTCACCCCCCCCACCACCACCACCACCTGCCCACACACACACACACACACACACACACACATGCCACCTCTTCAGTTGGGACTTGTGAGTCCCCAATCTACTACCATGGATAATTGGACACCTCCAGCATAAGAACTCCCTGGTTGAAACCTAACGGGCACCTGCAGTGTCGAATCATAACAGCTTTGTCAAACGTGCGCACAACAGCACACAGACGACCAGCGCAGACCTTTAAAAGTTAGATTTGAAAAATTCACACAGACCCTTTGTCAGCTGCTTTCGATTCAATTCACACCTCGGTTTTGTCACTTCCTTGGCTGTGGTGGCTGCAGCGCGATCGGGCAGGATCAACAGGAGGAATCTGCACTAGCTCTGGCCCCGAGGTAGAGTTGTCCTGAGGGCATGTGACGAGGATCAGCGCATCTTCATTGTGCCCTAAGATGACCCATCTGGAAGCTAAATATAAAACTGTCTCGAGATCAGAGTCAAGGAATGACTTCCCCTTATTTCTGCCCCTCAGGCTGTTGTTGTGTTGCAGTAATGAGGCAGATAGGCAGATCTCCCTGAGCTCACCTGGCAAACTCCCAGTCTGACAAATCAAACTTTTCACCTTTTAAACATTAACAAAACAAAACATTAATCAAATTATATTCAAAAGTATACAGAAAAATCCAAATAGACAACAAATCAGTATGAATTCTAGGGAAATCTGTATAAAATGATAATGGAAACCTCTGCAAACTTACAGTTAGCCTCAGTCATCATGAATCCAAATCTTAAATCTAGACATTTTTTGATGGTATACTGAATTATCAATCTTATAATTCCCATTTTCTTATTTCCTATATAATATTGTTTTTCTTTTCCAGTGCTTCGTTAGAACAGGACACATTTTGTCAAGGCTTGCTCGGCCTTGGTGGGGGTATGCACTCTAATGAGGGCTCCTCTGGTTACCACCTGTATTTGCTCATCAATTGTACTGTAAGCCCAGTTTCCCCATTCACTTTGACACCATTCAGCACTTTAGTTCTCCATTCCCACATCAACCCAGTCTGGCCTGGAGTCCAGTGTGGATGAGTAGCTGAGCGTGAATCACTCGCCAAGAACGAACAGCGTTATAGTGTTGCCGGGTCCCTTGTGTTTATGTAGCCACACAGAGAGAAATAGCGTACGGCCATAAAGGTTCTGCAGCCGAGGAATGACTGGCTGACTCATGTGGGTCGAGACCTGCCACAGGTGGGGGATCCCGGGCTGAATAAACTCCCCTCCTGACGGTCGGCAGCCGCAGCTTCGGCTCCCCTTTTCACCCACGCAGGACACCTGCACTGGACACAAAAGCTATCTCGCTCTGATTCTTTGAGGGCATGAGGAGAAAGAGGAATAGGAGACGAGGAAGAGTGGAGCAAGTCAAAGAAATGAAGTTTGATGGGTCGGGGCGGGGGCTGCTCCAACCTTAGCCATGCGGAAACAAAGTAACACAAACTGAAGCCACAGCAGGGGAACAGCTGGAGCGCACAGGGACAACAGTCTGGGTGGTCCGAGGAGTGGGGAGAGACAGAGAGAAAGACGGGGTGTGAGTGTGCCGGAGAAAAGACAGGAATGAAAGAGGGAGAGGGAGGGATGTCCAAAAAGGAGGCACCAAACATCCGAGGAAAAACAGTTAGCAACGGTGCTTCATGTAGGCAGAGTGGGTTTCTTTGTCATCCCTGCAATTATGGCAAATCATTAAACATCAATATCTAATTATTTAAAGGAGCACTTGCATCAATAGCCCCATTAGACGCAAAGATGTAATTCAAAGTGCGGGAGATGCCACTTTTGCCAGGCGAACGCTCAGGTTGCCGGACACATTTTCAGTTGGAAAATGTCAGGATCTGTTGAAAAACCTTCTTTTCTTTGGTAGGAAGCAAGGGAACAATAGAGAAGGACTCAGTCTACACACCACAGAGAGCGGTACAATCCACACACTTCCACCACCGTGTGCCGTTTCCACTCCTTTTTTTTTTTACACCAACTGCCGTTATCGGAACGCTTTGACTGATCTCTCAGCATTACCAAAGTTAGAAAATTGATAAGAGAAGGCATTGATAACCTCTTCACAAAAGGAAACTATTCACAGGGACACACGGGACCTGCGGCGTCTCCCTTTGCTTTTTCATACAGGATTTATGAGAGCTGCGTGGTTTGCATGATAAAAAAGAAGAAGAAGGTAAGTCACGCGGGAGGTCCTGCGCATTTGCATATCCCCTGGGTGCACGGTGCAATTTAGCTACATATGTCTCTTCCCTAATAGGCTGGAGTTAGCTTAATGTGAGGCTCGTGTTTTCGGAGGCGACCTCGCTTGATTGTCTATTTGGATTCGAAGCTCTGTTCCCATTTGCAAGTGAAAGACGTGTAATTGTACTTGAGCTAACTGAATAAATACAGGTTCTTAAAGAGAGTGCCCGAGAGGGAAAGGTGTTTTTTTGTTTGTTTTTTTTCCGTTGGCTTCTTTCCTCTCTTCCACGCAGCCATGATTGAATATGGCGAACGATAAAGACAATTTGACATCCGCATAAGCAGGTCTGATCCATCTCCCAGCAGAAGCCGCCATACGTCGACGACTTTGTTCCTCATCATAGCTCGTTGCTAATCTCTCAGATTTGACTCCCCATAATTTGACTCTCAAATGCACCGCTGCATAATATTAAGGTGGCCTATATTTTCTAAAAATACATATTCCAACCATGAAAGGATTCTCATGTGTGTTAATCCCAACTTGTTATCCTTGACATCAAAACCAATTTATCCCGATTTAACATCAATTCCCAGCTCAGCGGAGGGGAAAAGCACCAGAATATGAATTAATGTTGTTTTTTACATTTTTTATTAATAATAACCCAGCCGATGCTGCAAAAACACTTAGCATTTACCCTCTCCCAGATATTAAACAAGATTAGGAAAGCTAAAAGGTTAATGAGATTCTCTTCTTTTGAGCAAACTGTGCCTTATTTCTCCTTTTCACAGGAAGCCATAAACATCCTCCCTGTAATAACCAATGGTGATTATGCAGATGATATTAATTATCATTACTTTCAATTACTACACCCAGCTAGGCCCTGTCAGTTATGAGGGCAGCTCCCTGTGGAGGAGCCACCACCCGCTGCAGTACATTCATTAGCTGGGCTGAGTGATTACGTGAATCTGTTCTTCTCTGCTTTTCGTCGTCTTCGTCTTCCTCCGCTTTTTGGTCATTGTTTCCTCTCCTCTATTTCGTCTCTGTCCTCCTTCTGTCTCTCCTCAGTCAGGGGTTATTGAGTAAAACAAGCGAAGGAGGTGAGGTGGAAATTAAGTGTGGCGAGGTCTGAGAAGGGCTAGGAGGGGGCACATGGCACAGATACTTCAAATCACTTTCTCTCTCTCTCTCCTTCTATCGCTTTTTTTTAACGCTCCGTCCTTTCTTCCTCTACCTATCGTCAACTCTCTCTCACCCAATCTCTTTGTGTTGTCTCTCTTCTCTCCACGCTCCCTCACTCCTGACATGAAACATCCATTTCCGCCCCATGAAATATGAAGAGGGCCCTCATGAATTGTTTACAGGTTAGCAGCATGCATGCCAATGGCAGCGGTGGAACCGGCTCAGGTTTTCATGCAGGCTCCCGTGGGTGAAGGGTGGTGGCATTGAGGACTGGTCGCACCACAGCCACCCATAGTTTATGGTCTCTGATTATCCTAGCTTGTCAAGCTGGAGCCCGCAGTCTATTCTGAGGGTGTTTTGAAAAAGCCACCATAGCTACAAATATGTCATGAACTGTATGTAAGTATCTTCAGCTCATTATTGTCTCGGAGGAAGTGGGCAGGGTGATGCGAGGCGAGCGTCAGATGGTTTTGGATGTTTACTCGGTGGGTCTGGCTGGATGACATGTGGCCTGTTGCGTTGGTTCATGTCCTTCTGATAAGCTGTGGATCACGTACGCTTTGCGCTGTAGGGATATGAAGAATGGATACGGAGGCATCACTTAAGGTTTTATCAGTTGTAGTTTTTTTTTTCCTCTGGACTAATAGCTTGTGATTGATAGCGGTGAACTTGAGTGTGAGGGGTGTGTGTTTCAGATGGGCATAGACCATTTGGAGGGCTTGCTTACTAAAGTGCTTTGCTGCAGCTTGTGCACTTGTGGTTATAATGGAGCGTTTGGGAGCCACACCACTCAAAAGAAGCTGTGGATATATTATCAGTCTGTTCCCTCTGCCGTTGTTGTACAGCGCCGAACTGTAGGCCTGGCAGAGAAAGACAACTGTGGCGCCATCACCTCTTTATCCGTCTCCTTCATTCTTTCTCAACTTCGATCAGCTCTCCTGTCTTTGTCGCTCATCCTCTTTCTCCAAAAGTTGTCTGAAGCAAGAAGCTAGCCAGGAGGGGAGAAAGACCTGATCAGATCAATATTCCGCTCAGGAAATCGGCCTCCTCTTCTGGCTCTATCGTCTCCCTCTTGTATCGCCAGGCCGTCTGACCGCATCATTGAAAAACTGCAGACAGTTTCATGACCAGTGTACCAGATAAGCGACCATATTTCACATGTTAGGGAGTGTCTCACTTCCCATTCAATGGGTGGGGGTGATGAAGTAAGAGATCAAGAACGAGATAAAGAACAACGAGTTCTGCTTGGCATTGCTTCCATCCAAGCATGCTCATTTTGACACATCACGTCATCAAAAGAAATGCATCATCACGATGGACACGGTGGTTACTTTGTCTGTTAGGCTGTGATGTACTGCAACACGATTGGGCAAGACTAAAAGAGTGTTTGTCAGGTGCTGACCTTGTGGTTTATTTTATGTACAGTACAATATGTAGTACAAGTTCCACTGCTCTCTCTGAAGTGATGTTTTCAGTGATGTGCTGTTTATTTTAGGGTGTACACAACTGATGTAAACATGGAAACAACACGTTTCTGTGTCCAACAAATAGTGTTGCCAGAGTGGTAAGAGGGCTTGTTAGGGTAGTAAGCGGGGTTACTAGGGTAGTAAGATGGGTTGCTATGGTGGTATGAGGTGTTGCTATGCTATGGATAAGGATAGGGTGCACGAAGGAGTTACAAGATTGATGAGAAAGTCTTATTAGGGTGGTAAGAAATTGGGCTAGAGTGTAATGAGGTGTTATTAGGGCGTTAGACGATAATACGAGGGTGGTAAGAGGTGGTTGATAGGGTTCAAGAGGATGTTACTGAGTAGTAAGAGGAGGTCACTCGGCCGTACAAAGCTGGTTTACTAGGGTGTAAGAAGTTGTTAAGATGCTAATATTTGCTCATATTTTCAGATTTAAAACTTATAATGTGGAGTTTTAAGTTTTGACATGTCAACCCTAAACTCAGTGAGACGGAACGAGAGCAAGGAACAACTTTTCTGATATTGTTTCATAGAAATAAGATGCTGCTGAGGATTCCGTAGCACTATGACGTGCAGGTTGAAAAAAGGTCAACTGAAACTGAACTGAGTAGGGTTTTAAAATACGGCTCAGTGGCGGCGACCACGTTTGATTCCATTCACATGCTCAGTGTCTGCCATAATGGCTGATGTCACAGACTGCAGTGAATTGCCCTTCTGCTCTAAATCTTTCACTTCTTGCCTGGTGCAGATCCATTTCCACATTCCAAGGTAAGTTATAATTTACTGTCAAGAACTGTTCTGTGTTTTGACTGCTGGAGTGATGAAGCTGTAACCACAAATTGTGTGTCAGCCGGAATCCAGCGCGGATGTCAGAGCCGGTAATGGCTCGTAAACCAGATTAGTATTATGTCATAGGAGCGCGTTGTTTGTCAGGGTATCTGTGGTGTGAGGTCAACGGGAGATGACCAACATGATCACAGAGACAATTTCACCACTTGTGAATGTGAGTTAGTGTGTGAATAGGGAGTGTGAGAAAAGGGGAAGCAATAATGTGTGAGAACAGGAGGGTAGGGGATATAGAAGATACTGTGTGTGCGTGTGTGTGTGTGTGTGTGTGATGGTGAGTTCTGGTCTACTTCATCTCTCTCACACATACACACCCATGCACACACAGACTGTCCTCTGTTTCATGGACCTGCTACCTAGAGATTAGCTTCCCCACGGAGGGGTGTGGCCGTGCTGTTGACCACTGCCCAATCAGGCGTGACCTAGCCAATGACAATCAGCCAACCAGCAAGCCCAGAACTCGCCGGTCTGCCAAGGGGACGTCACATGATGGGACCAACTGTCACCACACATGGTCTCTTTCTCTGTCAAATCTGTCAGTTTGTCTCAGGGAAACAATTCATCCATTTGTCTTTGTTATCTGGAATAAAATCCGCTTTGTGTTCAATTTAACTCAGATTTTCTCCCAGTTAGAATTCAATAGAAGACAGATCATATTTGCATTTTATATATGAACCTTTTGTGCGTTCGCAATGTCAAGACCGCACTCGGTATTGAGTCCTGATCCTTAAGTGATTCAGTCTGTTATTTCCAAGGCTGTACAAGTTCCTGCCACACGTTGAATGTTACCAGACATCAAGTCCCTCTCTCTTTATTTCTCCTAAATCCAGAACATGCTGTATTCCTGAGAAAAAGACTTTCCACAGGTGCATAAACATCATCAAACTATTTGTTGCAATCTGTGCTGACCTGAATGATGACAGCACCTGGCCATTTTCAGCCTCATTTCATTCTAAATACACTAATTCTGCACTGGATATTCACACTACATTAACTTTCCCAGGAATGGTAAACGACATGTTTGTTTTGGACATAAAGAAGAGAACATCGGGTGTCCTCAGATAAAATGCAACAATTCAAGGTGAACCTACAACACTTTGTTCCAAATCAGAGAGCGCTGCTGTTGTTGTAGCAGTCAGGTCCTTTGTGGTTTCTTGAATATAACCTATTCTCATTGTTCGCGTGACTTACATGACTTACTATGGGGTTGCGTTCTTGTCAAACGGGATTATGTTTATAGTTTGCATCCTGCAGAGGTTTTGTGTGCATGCCAAGGGTGTAGTTTATGACTTTGAAAACATATCATTTATATTCTGAGTTGCATGGAATGTGAGCGCACTTGGACGATCCCCTGAAGAAAGGCAGCGGCGGCGGCGGGAGCTCGTTGACAGTTCTGTTCACATTGTTCGCCGCTGGGATATTCAGACTTGGGAGTTGGATATTTGGGAGTTATGGATTAACTTGGGCTGAACAACATTGCGGAAATAGCTTCACTGATTACTTTGTTTGACTTTTGGCGAAAACATCTCAGGATTTAATGTTGCTCCAGCTGCATGAACGTCAGGAGATGACGATTAGAAGAGTGATTGTGACGTGTGACATATTGCCACCTATCCCTTTTCACCTGTGTGAGCCAAGCTTAAAGGCTGCGGTTAGCTTCATCCCATACGACCTAACACGAGGGTCAAGCTATCAGACCCTAAAGTTCACATCCTCCTCCTCGTAGGGACGGTGTTTTCACCAAGTTTTGAACCAAATTACTAATTGCAAAATAGAAAAACTAAATTTAAAAAATCATTCCGTCATGATTTGTCATGGGAACACGCGGTCACATAATCGTCTGGGATTTCTGGAAGTTCTGAGTTCCCACTCGTAATAACGCTGTTGTATGTGCCCCCATCTTGTAAATACGATATTCACATGATGTTTATGTATTCATATTTGATACGTCTTGAAGGAGTCACTCTCTCTCTCTCTCTCTCTGTCTCTTCGTGTCTCTCTCTCTCTCTCCCTGGAAATGATTAGTGCTGTTGGGGCAGCCTGGAACCATTACTGATGTACGCTGATGAAGTCCCATTTGTTTGAAGTGCAGGCACTTTGTCTAAGCCTTTTGTGTATGTGTGTGTGTGTGTGTGTGTGTGCTTGTGTGCGTACGTGTCATCTATCCATCCCAGTGTGTGCAGAAAATCTCCCTTTCTCTTTCTCCCCTCGCCAAGCCCCGACCACAAGAAACTCATTGCAGAGAGGAACTGGAAATAAACTTGTGAGGAAACCCGATCCCTTTGAAGCATCAGGCTCTTAGTTCTTACTGTTGCCGGTCATGAAAAATGTGTCATCAGCCTCTAATTCATAAAACATTTCCTTTGGCAGCATAGGTGCTCCTCCATTGTTGCGTGGCCCCCATGCTTTGACAAGATAACACAACAGCTTTTTCCTGTGCCTGACATTATTTGAGCCACAGAACGTCACTCTTAAACGGAGCTGCTGCAGCACACACACACACACACACACACACACACACACACACACACACACACACACACATTTATATACTTTTGAACAAATGATGGGAATCTGGAGTATATTTACCAAGGATTCCTGCTGGATTTGTTTCACTGCAATTGTTCTTTCACACAAAGAGCCATATACTTTAAATCTGTTTTAAGTTTTTGGCTGCTGGATAAAAGCTGAAACTTTGTTCGTGTTCGTTATTTGTAGTAAAAGACAGCTGTGGACGTTCTAGAGAGGAGAACATTCGCCTTGCATTTGAGGATACGCCAGCACATTCGAGGACAAACCAGTGACCAAATCCATACCATCCCCCACACGCTGTCCATGTGTCCTTATTGTCTGACGTCTCCCCTTTCCAACATCACAACACATAAAAGAAGTGCTAAGCTGTTAATAAGTTTGAAAAGAATGAGAATAATTTAGTTTTCTCTTTGTCGTTATGGACTTTTATCACTTTGAGGATATCTGACACATTAATGAACGCAACAGGATTTATAATTAGAACTGAACTAATCAATCAATTATAGCTAATCTATTTATAGCACATACATTCAAATCCAAGTGCAGTTGTTGCACATTACCGCACAATGTTCAAGACTTCTTATGACCTACTGTCCCAAAATTCAGTGACACAGATGTGGAAGAGGGGCCGTGTTATATAAATGAGCAGACTCGGTCCAGGATGATCACGAGTGGATAACAACATTTAGACCTTTAAGACCGAGCCAGTAGCTGAAATGCCAGAGAGAACTGGAGATGCTGGGGATTGAACCCAGGACCTCTTACATGCGAAGCAAGCGCTCTACCACTGAGCTACATCCCCACGTGCACCCTGAGAAACATCGACTTTAATAGTATCACAGTCTGACTTCAAAGCAAAGGTTTAGGTCGTTACACAGGAACTGTCTGGGCTTTGTTGTTGCTATAAATGATGGAGCCCTTCAACTTCAAGACAGTACGGGTAACGTTAGACAGTCATTGTGAATCAGGCTCTGACTCAGGCCCCCCTCGGCTCTTGGACCCCCTGGGGCAGTGCCCAGTCAGCCCGATCAGTAATCTATCTCTTTTCCTGTGAGAAAAGGCAAATGATGGAATGGAATAAGATACAGGTGACATAAAGACGTAGAAAAACCAGAACGAGAGTCAGTAAGGACGGAGACACCCTGAAAGTATTTCCTGGGGAAAATATTAAAAAGGAAATGAGAATAAAAGCCCACAACAGGGGGAGGATTGTATCAGACTTTTGTGTGTGAAACCACCACTGCTCATGTCCTTCAACTGCCAAGACAACAGAGCCAAACATATAAGACAGTGACAGAGACAAGACAGTGACGAGTTGAATTCTGCCAAGTCAGGTTAATTATTTTGTACGAAATAAGTGGAAAAAAATACTAAGGGCGTATCAGACTAAGTGTGATAATTTTCTCATTGTTGTGCTGTCATGTCCAAACAAAGGGAGTTCCAAACTGAGAGAGAGAGAGAGAGCAAAGGGCTATTTAAAGGAGGACCCAAGGATGTCCTCACCAATGGATGATGCACTTTGCTCACCAGTGCACAATACTGTAAACTTCTATTTAAATTCAAATGACGCCATTTGAGGTTTTCTGTGTGTGTGCGAGTGTGTCCTGGGAGGGGCCATGGTGAGTTCCTTTTGTTGTGTTTATTGATGACAATGAGGTTGAACTCCTCTTAAAATGCAAGACAAAGGCAGAGAGGTGCTAGGGGCCAGGAAACAACTCACCATTACACTTCCATCAGCGCGCGCGCACACACACACACACACACACACACACACAATGCTAATTACATGTGCTACCACTACAGAAGGCAGTGCTCTAATTGCAGAACCACAAGTGGCTGCAGCTATAAAAGGACTGAGTCAGTCCGACACAAATCAAGTTCCTCTTCCAGAGTCTCTGTGAAATGGTTCAATATAAAGTGTAAGAATAAAATATCTGGTTTTCAAAAGTGTCTTTTTTAAAATCACGGTGATATTTGAAAGAAACTTGAACATATTTGATATTTAAATATGAACTATTTATGCCGATAGAGACCGGCTCATTTTATTTTTATCATCTTTATCTACAGTATGTGTGTGATTCCGTTTAGGATTCTTCTTCTTCTCTGTCCATTTTTATTTATAGGTGCTGTATCTATACCTGTCCTTTGTCGTGTGAACGTCCCTTCTCTGTTCATCCATTTATATGTATTCATGATAGATCATTTTCAAAGACTGCAACTGCAACAGAATCTAATTTAAGAAAGGGGGAAATGAAAGAACAAAAACAATAAATGCTGTTAACTGAAAAAAAGAAAAACATGTCCTGTTCCTCACGTTACGATGACACGCTTGAGAAAAACAAACAAACTTTCACCACTGCAGACACCCTTACAGTCTGTACAATGTGCTGCACTATATATACTGTATGTATACACACAGTATACTGACGTGTATATACTGAGATTTATTTTAAAGATAGCTTCGCCCTTCACCACAAACTAAATCAAGGCTTACTGGCTAAACCAGATCGGCATGACCACTTGACCCCTATCTTCTCCCCCGTCGCCAGCACTAAAAATTTATCTGTATTTATATGCAAATCTGAGGGGACCACCGGACCACCATGTAACCGGGCACCCTTCACTTCACACACACTCACACACACACACACCACCCCCACCGGCTGCAGCAAGGTGGCCCTGAAAGCAACAACCACAGATCTTATCCCCAGTAATGAAAAATTCCCAGTGTCTTATTTTATTTTGTACACGCCCCCACATTAACACCTTTTAGAGATTACATTGCTCTCTTTTCATGTTTTGTCTGTTTAACTGTCACCCTGCGTCATCACTCCTCCACTCCTCTGATATCTATCACCCCATCACTTTAGTTTTTTGTTGTTGTTGCACCTACAAAGCCGAACACTGACTAAATATTTCCACTTGTTTTGTATCAATTTCTTTGTACAGTAGGCTCCAAGCCAGGGCTACAAATGGTCTCCTTAATAGTCTTAGATTCCCTTTAGATTATCTTAAAGGTTTTGGACCGTCTGCCTCTGAGGTCTCGAAACGCTGTCAACCAGGGGCCCCAATTTGTCTCCATAATGTGCAACTGTCAACACTTCACGGCTCTGTAAAAAGAGACGCCAAGGAGGCTTGGCCCTCAACTCCAGGGCTTTAAGAGAGGCATTAGAGCAGGAGTGTGTGTGTGTGTGTGTATGTGTGTGTGTGTGTGTGCCTACGTCTTCATGCACGTGGCACCTCGGGGATCCAGGTGTGTTCACCTGTCTGCCATTCACATCCCTTCAAGGGAAACAGTGAGAGACCAGACTCTCGAGGTGTCCAGAGATTGACTTACACTCCTCTTTCTGTCTGTGTCTCATCGTTGACACAAATACACAAGCACCATACACACGTACGCGCAGACACACACGCGTACGTGGAAGAATGCAGGAGGTCCCTGATCCATGAAATGGGGAGTAAGGGCTCGAGGCCAGTGGGGAAGGGAGTGGCGTGATTGATGGCTGGGTTCAAGAAGTTGCGCTGGTTGTGTTGCGTTACAGGTACTGCAAGAAAATATGAAGAAATAAAAGTGTGCACGTATGTGTGTGTGTGTGTGTAGGAGAGAAGGCTGGGAGGCTGGGAGAAGCAGAAATGAAACCAATAAAAGGGCGGAGAGGAAAAGAGACAGAATGAGCCCGATAGGACGCGTGCCAATTCTGGATGTGGCAGTTGAAGACTTTCCTACGAGCATCAAACTTGAGAGGGAGAAAAATAACCGTTGTCAAGTCAATGGTGTTCTCCTGATAAATGTTTGAGGTTTGATGAATGTTCCTGTCACTCACTTCTTGCTCGACTTTCCATAAAATATCAGCCGAAAAAAAAACAGCTGTGAAAATTCAATATCCACCTCAAGGTTAGAAACACCTGAAGTCTGCAAACAACAACGAGCAGGATTCCATTTCTACTGCAGATTTAACAAATCAGGGAATCAAACAGAATCAAGAGTACAAAAGAAATTCCAATGACAAAAAGATCAATGAGGGTGGGGGGTTTTGCCTAAATGTGACCTGAGTATAAACATTACATTTTCCAAGACCGCAATTTCCTGTTTTCCCAGGCGATTACAGCGAAGTGTAAGCTGGAAGGAGTCATGGCACGGTCATGCTTCCTCCTGCACTTTAAAGGATCTGGAAGAGAAGAGGAGGAGAGCCGAGGAGGGCCAAACTGTGTGTGTGTGTGTGTGTGTGTGTGTGTGTGTGTACGTGCCGAGCTGAGCCAAAACTCCATATGTGTGTTAGCGCTGAACACATTGTTTCACTTACCTACCCCACGCGTTGCTGTGTGTACGTGTGTGCGTGTGTGTATGTGTGTGTTACCTTTGCTGCATGTGCGAGCGACCACTGTGTCTCAGCAGACTTCCTGTCTGTCACACCTGACACAGTGCTATGTTTACTTTTCCACCGTATTTAATCCCTTAAACACTCGTAAATTAACCGGTAATCAAGTCCACTTTAAGGCAAACAGTTCAGGGTTATTTAAAGGACTTTGGCCTTTCTCAGAGTAGTGATCCATTAATAACTGAAAAGAAAAAGACAAAAAAGCGTTAAAAATCCCATAATTTCTAGAAAACTGATGGTAAAACAAACTCTATATAATCCATTACACTAACCGTCACTTTTTTAGGCTATTGGATTTCTAATTTCCCTTTAATTCTCTTCACTCTGTATTTGTTGGGTATGGTTTTAGACAGATTTCCCAGAATGCATCATGATCGATTTGATATCTTTGGAAGGTTTAGCCTTTTTCTCTAGGATTTAAAATCAAACTGAATGAAGACGGACCCACTGGGAGCCTCGGAGTTTATTTAAGGGGTTAAACAACTTTATAAGTGTTTAATAGTATCATGTGCAATGGACGCAGTGGTGAAAGACGAGACGAGAAGGATCAACATTAAAGATGGTCAAAGAAGAAGAGAGGAGAGAAGAGAAAGGCAGAAGGAAAGAAACAAGGAGCAAAATTAGACTCCTAGACTCCTAATTTAAGTAAATTGACTTTGTTCTTTGTTTGTTTCTGTCATCATGTTGTGTCATGTTGATGTAACCTTTACCAAACTCAATCCAAAATCAGCTGCTTATCCACACAGGTTGGGCAACATTGCAGTTCTCCCACTAAAAGGACTCATTTGCCATTCAAATGAAACGTCAGGATTATTTTTTGGCATTTTTTGCACTGCACATCGCGTCAGGAAACGGTTGTGAATATGATGAGTTTAAAATCCGCTTTGGGTGACAGAGCTCCAAAAAACACACTACAGAGTTTTGGGCATTTCCAGGGAAAAGTGCTGAATACTGCACATTCAATCACTCAATATTTATATTTACATATAAACTTACGTAACCTAAAAAACAATTTGTTCACGTTGCAGAGAAGTTCATATTATGTCAACTTTTGTACAATTTGTTAATATGAGGAAACTGTGTCTGCTATTATATCTGTTTTATGTTTCTATTCACTACTTTCCAGATAATCTTTATAATTTGTTTTACGATAAATATTTATAAATATTTGTTCAGACTATTTGTCCTTCCTGTGATTAAAGGCAAAAATACAATTCAGTCACACGCGTGGAATCAACAGGAAGCTGCCGTTCACCGAGTATACTTGATTAAGTAATCAAGGAAATGCATGTTTACGCCAATAAAGATGTTTGCATGCTGGAATAAATAAATAAATTTACACCCACGTAACCTGGGTCTTAGTAGCGATACTTGCATTTGTTCTGATCTCAGTCACGTGGACGATGTGTGGACAAATCAATTTGATCAAAGATTTAAAGCGTGTTTTAAATCAATTTGGCGTCAAAGTCAATTTGAATGATGTCAACTTGACGCTCAAGTCAGCAAATTTTTGAATGAAGTCCACGCTGAGACGAGGTTGTGACATTCACAAGATTTTAAACATTGCGCAAATTTGAGCAATGACCTCAGTGAATGAATGAACCAAGTAGTTCCTGCTCAACTCAATTTCTGTTAAACTCACGAGTTGGATAGTATATAACGAGCAGCATCTGGCATCATATATCGGCCTTTCCCATCCAGCTAAGTGTGTTTTCTCCATTTGTAGGTGACATCTGGCTCCCGAAATGCACCTGATACTGTGGGACCGGACCAGCAAAGCCGCCCGCAGGATGAGTCAGTAAGCCCTGACTAAGTGTGTGGTTTTGTGTCACTCCTCTTTCCTTCCGAGGCTTTTCGTCAGCTAGAATACACCCTTGGAGCAGCACAATGAGATGTCGGAAGGAGAAACTTTAGTGGCTAAGTGAGTTGGAGATGAGCCTGGATGAGTATTTTCTGATCCAATTTACAGTAATAAGTCGCTGCTTGGTAAAGGCAGTAAATGATGGCGCGCTATCTCTGCCTGGTTTTTAATATCGGCGTTTCTTGCAGAGATAAAAGGACATTTGGAAGTCCTCAGAGACGCCGTTATCTGATCGCCTCCTTTATTGGAGTTTCTCTGCTGCCTCCCCGTCTCATTTTGCCCCTCTTTATCTCTCTCATTTCATCTGTCTCTCTCTTTTCTCCCTCTCTATCTGCCTTTTTTCTGTTTGCTATCTCTGAAACGGCATCTTTTATTCCTTCTCGCGCTCGTTCTCATTCAATGATCATGTCTTTCTGGGTCTCCGGTTTGTCCCTGACTTAATTAGGCTCTAATGAAGATTGTTCTGTTACTTTTTTATGGTTCTCCTCTCGTCATCGCAGCATCGGAGGCTTCTGTGCAAACCTTGAAAGAGAGCAGGGGGAACAAGGAGGAGAAAAGGGAGATGGGGATGAGTGAAAGGAGAGCTGTGAGGTTGACTTGTGAGAGTGTGCCACGATGCCCCCCCCCCCC
>OMNV01017614.1:25223-39730 GCA_900303265.1 Brotula barbata
CTAAGGAAAACATATTCTCACACTGCTGCAGATTTTAATCTGAGTGACAACATTAACCACACCGTTGTCATCCTTGTGTCTTCTCCCATCTTTCCTGTCACTCTCCTGTATACAGAATAACAAGTAAAAAATGCCACAAAAATCCTCATCCTTCTTCCCGTGCCACCAGGATTCGAACATGCAGGTTGCCCGAGGACACATCCATTCATTAAGCCCCTGCACCCCAGAGGAGGAATTGGACCATGGGCTCCCAAGTGCATCACCATGTCACCTTGAACAAATCCAGATGATTAAGTGACAAGCACTCCCACACGAGGAGGCTTTATTTCCCAGGAAACCCCAGTGCTTCCCTTCCTATCCAATTTTCATGATGCAAATCGGGAAATGTTGCCTGCCTCTGTCTCTCGCTCTCTCTCTCTTTTTCTCTCTCTCTCGCTCTCTCTCTCCATGTAAGCAGTACTAATTGCCTTTCATAATTAGCTGGGTGACAATAATTGTTGAACTGATAAAGCTGAGTGGTGTGTATGTGTGCGTGCGTGCGTGTGTGTGTGTGTGTGTGTGTGAAGTCACTCTTCCCAGCTCTCCCCATTCTTCCTCATGTGGCTGCTGACAAAGTGGGTCATCAATGAAATGCCCCATATTTTGATCGCACAAGGACAATGCCTGCGCACATCGCTTGGCAAGTTTTCACATTTTTGTGTCTCCCTCTCGTCCCAGCTTTTGTCTGTGTACGTGCGCGCGTGTATGTGCGTGCGTGTTGATTTGTAAGATGCGTCCCACCAATGACGCCTCAGCAACCTCACAGACAGAAGCTGGCATGTAAATTTGGGAAAAGCAAGACAAGGAAGAGTTTTAATTAGCCTGGTTAAGTAGGCGCTGGTGAAGCCGGCGGGCCTCACCGAGGGGATTACGACAGATTTATTTAGCCGAGGCTGCAGGAGACACTGTGATATGATATATTCTAACAACAACAATAGCTCTGTAATCACACTCCAACCCCCGAACCCTGGCTAATCTATTCCCGTGTCTTGAAATGAGCACTCGTTTTGCTCCCTCTCATCTAGAAGTCAAGAGTTTTGTTTTTTCTTTTTTTTTTTTTTTCCCCCTCCTGCTTCCCCTCCTCCTCTCTTTTGCGTTCAACCCTTGTGGGCAATTTAGTCAGGCACTCAGACATGCTAACACAATCAACAATCAGGTCGTTTGCCTCTCTCTAATAGACACTCTGGTTTTCAGTCAAAGAAGCCGTATTGTTTATTTGATTGTGTTCACCGGGGGACAATCCGCTGGGGAAGTATTTGTTACACGTGGAAAGCGGAGGTTGGCTCGTACCAGGAAAGCATTGTTGCCTTTGTTTTGGACAGACTGCCGGAAGTTTAAACGTTAAGACACAATGCGAGCCCAAATCAAAAGTTACCGTCAATTCAGACCTTAAGGGTTGCTTGGCGTCTTTCGTGTTGAGTGAGGACGGTCGCAGTTTAACCTCCCTGGAATCGTACTCTGTACATTTAATAAAAACAGGATGGTTTGTATCAAGGCTAACGCGTTTTATGTCTTCTTGAGAAGGGGATGAGGGGGGGGTGGAAAAAAGCTTCACGACTCAAAAACCTAAAAGAAAACCCACAATGTAGAAAGAAATAAACAGGTTTGAAGAGGACACGTGGGAAACTGAATGGTCCTGTTGTTCCTGTGCAGGTTTTGGACGTGTTGTCACCTGTCCAAATACCCATCAAAATACTTATGGGACCACACAGACACACACACACACACACACACACACACATGCAAATGCACACACATGCAAATACACACGTACAAGTTCGCAAGAGGAAGAGGTATACACGGTGTAATTATTGGCAACACATAACACCTGTTTCTATTCCATACGGGCACTGTGCTCAGACAGCCTAAATGAAACGCTGTGCGGCCCGAAAGCTTCAGAAGGGCAGGAGACGCACGTCAAAGTGTGAAAATAACAGCAAGCCACTGATCTGTGTAGAAGCCTGGGATGAGAAATGAAGCTTTCTGACGCTCAACACCACACAGCTGAACACATTTGGAAACGGCAGCGAGCCCAGCAGATTTAAAACCAGAAAACTAAAGTTTGACGGATCTGTCAAGTGTCAAATGCATTACAACAATTACAAAGAGCAAACTGGTATCACTGATAACATATTAAGGACTTTGTCTCTTCATAAATCGGGACGTATGTATGATATCAGCTGAGCGTTTCATGATCGGCGACCGAACCAAAATATGTGCAACAGACGCACAATGAAACGTTGAAAAATCATTTGAGGTAATGTTTATAGCTACAATATGAGCTGGTATACTCAAACACACACACAGACACACACACAGCAGGCCACAACACAGACATGTTCCTGGGAGAATAACAAATCTCTGAAGGCAGACCTCACTCTCTTCAAACAAGCCACAAAGGAAAACATGGGCATAAAGTAAACAGGAGGCAGACATGGGAAGGGGGAGAGTGGGGGAGGGTGGAAGACAGCTACAATGCGACTCCTCTACACTGTACTCTGCTGTGTGTGTGTGTGTGTGTGTGTGTGTGTGTGTGTGTTGAGTGAGATTGTATGAAAATTCGTGTTGGTCCGTGTGTGTGTCCATGTTGAGGCTGCTGTTTAACATCCCTGCTTACCTGCCTGCTTATCTTGCTGTGTGGGTGTGTGTGTTTGTGCTTCGTGTGGGCAACTGTGCCAGTGAGTCAACTTACGTGCAAACACACACACACACACACACACACCGCCCTCACTCTTGGCTGATGATAGAGCTGATTTGATAAATGGCCTGTGTGTGTTTGTTCATTCAAATATGTAGATATATGAAAGGCAGAGAAAGACAGAAGGAGAGAGAATTTGTCTTCCTTTCTTTCTGACCGGGCTGCCGCCGGTGCCTCAGCAGGAAAACGTGACAGAGGGCAAACTGCTCCAACACCCACACACCCACACACACACACACACACACACACACACACACACACACCATACAGGCTGACAGAACTGCCCTAAAAATAAGGCAAAAATGATTCTCCTGTCACAGTTTGTTACCTTCATCATCACTCTGATTATCATGACAAATAATCTGACAGAAAAAAAAAACCCCAAACACAACCCAACAACATCATTTTTGCAACAGTTGCACATAAATATGCAATAGCGTACAGTGCAAAGTTTGAATTTGGCTTGAATATAAGAAAGTAAAGTGATTTATCAGAATGCTGAAGCTTAAGGAAAACAGCTGTGGCAACATTATTGGATGTTGTGCTGGCATGTTTCTGTAGTTTGAAAGGTTAAAAGCTTTGCCGTATATGAGTTTCTTTATGAGTGTCATGGATCAAGGGTCTATTATGGCTACTTGAGCAAGAAAGAAACAATGGAAAAGCAGTGAAGCGGGCTCATTTCGACACAAAATGGAATCCTTACAAATGAATGAATGAATGAAGGAGGAAACGGCAAACACAGGAATTTTCTTCTTACTGGATTCATTCTTGTAATCTCATCCAGCAGCATGTTTCGTGTTGTCAGATATTAGACGCTATTTATTTGTCTTGCCTGTTTCTCAGATATGATTAGAAGCAAATATGAAAAGTGGACAACACATAAATATCAAATATGAACAACGACAAACCAAATTTCAAGAATCTGACCAATCTTAAGAATTCTAGAAGTCAGAATTTCTATACAGGAAGTGCGATTATGTCAAGCCGTTTCCAATACAAGTAGAGTGCATACCTCCACCAAGACCAAACAAGACAAAATGTGACTCCATAACTATTAATGCTTATATTGAAATGAATCAGAATAATCTAATAATAATCTGAGGATTTCCATACTTAAACGTAATATTACATTTTTGATTCTATTCTTCTTTTGAGATGGTTGACAGAGATTATTCACAAATAATAAATAGTTAAAAATAATGAGTCTTATCTTCGGACACGATCACCCTGTGGGTTATTTGGTTGTGGCTCGCACAGCAAAATCTTCCATATTGCAGAATATTTGGTTCCAGCTGGGGATATTATTTTTGCAGTGTATTCTCCATTGAGTATTCTGATGTTTCTCCCCAAAATGAAAGGGCGTGACAATTATGAGCCCGCCGTCTGCCGAGCCGAGCTGAACTTGAAGGGGAGCAGGCATTACTGTCTGTATTTCAACATTTTCCCTTTCCGTTTAATTAACACCTCAGTTACAGAGGGTGTTTGGGTTTGCTCAGAGGGAGTGTGCAGTCGCCTGTTTTCCTGCTGGAAGATCGTCACACCTGTTCAATCAGCAGGTGTTCCAGTCATCTCTGAAGGGGGAAAAGAAGAGAGAGAGAGAGAGAGAGAACGCTCTAGAAATAAGAAGCCTCAGACGGTGCTTACAATGAGACTAAAGTGATTTGATTAGAAATGATAGGAATATATCAAGTGAAAACACTGTACACGCCGTTTCATTTACCAATTTTTCCACCATCTGAGCATTTTGATTTCCCTTAATTCTCTATCTTATTACCCATTTTAGTCAGTTTTTCCCCCCCCCGCTCTCTGAAGAATGCAACAAAACAAGTCAACAGCATTGTCAGCCGCATTAGCTATTCAGTTATTCTCTTTTTTTTTTCACCCTAGCAGAATGCTTGAGTGTCTGCATTTGAATATCGACCAGGACTGTCACACGGCTTTCAGGTGAGCGCATAAGCAGAAATATACAACGCAATAACAGTTCTTGGCAGCTGCTGTATTTTTCTTTTGTTTTCCAAACTAGATATGAGCGCATATTTTCCAGTGTTAACTCTCACGCCGTATCATTTCACGTCAAAAGACTTGTATTGCCTTCATTAATCTACTGCACTTGACAGTTATTTGGTCCAAATTTGATTTGCGGCTGTTGGTTTTGATCGCGGTCGTATTGGGAATGATTTGAAAGCATTTCCGCCTCTCTTGAATCCATAATGAATTTATTGCACCTTTATGGAATATTGCACCATGACAGGATTTGTGTGCTTTCATATTCTGTTTACAGTCATATGGGGAGGAGACTAATGCAAATGTCAAAACCTGGGCTTTATCTATCTGTCTCTCTCTCTGTCTCTTTCTCTCTCTCTCTCTATATATATACATATACATATACAGTATATATTCATATCCTTTATCCCCCTTAAAATGACTCCCATTGTTTGGGAACGTCCTCATCTCTCCTCCAATTAAATAAATGTAATCAGCGTATCAATTGGTGACTTTTACACCCATTCGTTTGCAATAATTATTTCATTTCAGATTGATCTGACTGTGCGATCGCAGATGGTGTGTTTGCTGAACCCCTGTTCCCTCAGCTGATCAAAGGGAGTCGTTTTAATTGGAGCCTATTCAACACTAATTGTTCTCTCTGTTGTAAATCAGTGTCTGATATTCTCCCCAGGTCTTTGTTCGCAAATTGTCTTGTTTCATCTTGGATTGAGTTTTATTGCGCTGCGTAACGGTGCAATCAACTGTGATGCGGCTGATGTTCAGTCTGACAGTTCGAGGAATCATTTGTAATGCCTGTCACTCATTTGTCAAATCTAAAATGCCGGCCTATTATGTGTATTCGGTGCTATAGAGTGAAAGTTTAATGATGATGATAGTCAGATTATGTAAAATCCATAATTAAAAAGGGTTCTTAAATGGATTCAGAGCAAATCCACAGGACACTAATGGAAGAATTAAAGGGGGTTTTCATTCTCAGACTCCCAAGTTAAATTTATAGGATTTGGGCTTTGTCACAGCGGACGGATACCAAACTAGCACTGCTGAAGTGTGATGAAGCCACAGAACACAACTGAAAAATGCAGGCGTTTCTTGATTTTTTTCGTTTCTTGACTGCTTTTCACTGCAGCTTTGTGCTTCTCGGACTGCATGTGGGATTCCACAGCTTTGATACCCATTGTGTAGAATATCAATATCTATGTTGTCAAAGTTATCCAGTTTTTTGTTAAATTTGCAGATTTGCGTAGCGAAATTCTGCAAGTTAAGTTAGCTACCTGAAAGTCGAGCCCCAATGAAAACACAAGTAACTGCTGCTAGTTCAACCAGTTCCAACCTTTGTGACGTTAGAATACAAAACACAAACTTATACAAAAAAAATCTTGAAATTCTTTCCTGAGATTTTACAACGCAAAAATAAAATCTATTTGTTATTTATGACTTTTGAAAGATGGATTTAAAATTCTTTAATACTAGATAAGCTCTTACTTTTGCATAGAATTTAAGGATGTGCAGAAACCCTGTAACATGTTGTCCCTGATTACATGATGAAGATGAGCCAGTGTTTGTATCTACTCTATAAACTCTCCCTCCTGGTCTGCATGAGGTAAATTGTTGGAATGATGACTGTGATATGTTTAGGTTCACTTCGGATTATTCTGCTTGTATCCAAACCAAGGAAATAAAACACATATGATAAACTAAGAAAAGACGTTTGGTGTTTCTGGTCCCAGTCGGTCTGCGTGTAGCCTTTTTTGTCCAGATCTGGCTGGTAGAAACAGCACCTGCCTTTGAATGTCCATCAGTAGCCTATTAACTCATGTCTGCTGGTGCAGACTCTGTCTAAAGTGCCCAGAATGTGGCTGACTCGACGCTCTGTTGACGTATGGAGATAAATGGACTCAGGCCTGCTTTGTCCTGCTGATGTGCCTGCATTCATTTTCGTTGGTCTTTGTGTCAGACCAATGAGGGACAGATGCAAATGAGACAGAGCATTCAGAGGAGGAGAACCCGCGATCATTTTCATTTTCTTCATCACCGATGACGTTTTTTATGCTTTGATGTTCCTTATTTTGTCTTTTATCCCGAGCAAGCCGCGCCAGCACGGAAACATTTCCATTGTCTTAAGGATGTGGATGTTAAAAAGGCACAAACTGTTCTTTTCTCGGCCTCGCATGAATGATTCCTGACCTGTGACCTCCCCTAAAGGGAGTGGGTGAGCCTTTTTGGGTTTAGGATTAGGTTGGGGGTTGGATGACCGCCGGGCCAAAGGCAGGAAGTGTAAACCGATACACATCAGAGCTTCGTTTGGATCTGAAGGCGCTGCTTTCCATGCGCGGCTGCTATAAGAGCTCCACACTTCATATACACTTGGTAAGGCCACGGTGCACTGATCATTAAAGCTGCAATAATCTCACCGTCCAAGTTTGAGCCAGTAAAACACAAGTCAGGATCCATCACTGCAGCACAGCTGTTCAGTCCTGCATTTTCCAGATCGCCAGCGAGCGGGTGTGTATGTCAACTGTGCATGCAAAAACCCATAGAGGTGAACATGAATAGGTGTGCTTGTGCATGTGCAATGTGCCTGGGAATGCAAATGACTTATTAGCGGTAAAATGTTTGAAAGAAAGAGTGTTGTTGGTAAATCCCAGTTGGCTGGTTTGGCATTTCTGTTCCATGAGAGCTGAAATCAGTGAAATCTAATAGGCATTCTCTCCCTGAGGAATATTGAGCAGGACTCAACAGATTAAGACCTGTTGACTGATGGCAGCTTAAAGTATAGTGCCATTACACACCAGGCTGCTCTGGCTAAGTGTTTCGGACCATTACCAGAGTTTGGACAGGAGGAAAAGATGACGGAAGTTGGAATAGTTGGCCCATCACCTTAAAAATGTCTTTAGATTTCACACTCCCCTGCAGCTTGGATTGCAGATGCATTTCTCTCTTCATCTGGCACTTTTCACATTCCATAAGTAACACACAACCACAGGGATTATTGCTACATGGTTATTGGATATGACTATATTAATTTAAGAAATGTGCTCTACAAATCTAGACTAAAAATATACGAGACTTATACAAGAGTAAATTTGATTAAATATAAAAATATATAAATAAATATATTATAATCTCAATAATATGCAAATATTAAATTGTGCAAAACGCCATCTAATAAATATTTTCCCGGTCAACTGAGCACATGTTGGTTATATGTTTAAATATTTGCTTTCACACTCCATAGTATAACATAATCCAGTATAGTCCCTTATCCCCACATCGTATACTTAAGGATAAGAGTGATAAATCAACAGCAATGGGTTCGCATTTCAAATGTGAATTCAAGCTGTGGTCATTTACTTTGGATGCAGATTTTTCACAGAATCGCCTGCCAGTGAAGTGCCAGCAGATTCCTGTCTGACCCCCTGCGGTGCTGGCTTACGTCTCCTCCAGGCTGGCGTCCCTGAATGTTAGAACCTCTCTCATCTCACCGGCGTTCATCAATTCAGGCCGGCCACCGGTGTTATAGAATGTGTAAGCACTCGGATATCGATCGACTCAAATGTAGAAACGCCATTTCCTGCCAGTGGGGTGATCAAAAGGATAAAGCGGAGGACAGAGGGAAAGAGAGCTCCCGGCCCGCCATCGTTACCCGAGCACGGTGCGAGCTTTATTTTTATCAATCCACGAGTGCTGCGTGTTATATGCAGGCATGTTACAGGAAACCACGAGTCAATGATCGTGCCATACATGGAAACCAATTGACCTCCCGTGACTCGACATCAAAGGCTATATTGACTGTGGTAAATTATTCCACATCTGGCTGGGCTTTCCTTTAACAGCCAACTGTAAAGTCATTGATTTTCAACAGTCAGCTGTGAATAAAGGCAGATCGTGTTGCCGGATAAGGAGGAGACGTTTGATGGAGGAAGAAATGACCATGCATGAACTTTTACACCATATTTGAATCTTAAAAGCCCGGAGAAAAGGGCATTGATTTTTTTAAGTGTAAGCTTCGAAAAAGGGAAATGATAGATACCGAATGGAGTATCTTTAAAAATTAAATGCCATTGCCAACTACATTTAAAGCCGAGACAGATTACAGCGATAAAAAGCTTCTGGGATTCGGTCGAGCATGTGCAAGGACAGACCTTTTGTCCCAGTTTTGAAAAATCACTCCTTAAATGGATTGGAGCAGAATCAGCATCTCGAGAAGGCAGCTTCTGTGTTTTGGCTTCATCAAGTGGCAGCATACGCCGAGATGTATGGATGAGAGGCTTTGCACAGGTGCCATGCCAATACCCTAAATGGTTAAGTGCCCCGAGTGCTAGTCTGCCTGGCACCAAGACAACTGGCACAGCGAGGTGCCTCCCTGAATTACATTACTGTCAGTGAGCAAAGTACAAACGCCTGACACAGAGACCATTTCCATTCAAATGAATGCCTTCATTTTGACAGAAGGGACAGCAGAGCTTGTGTTTTAATGGCCTCCATAAATTTGGCTGGGTCTGTTGTTCTCATTCTTCAAGTAAACAAAAAGGAGACAAATACAAATATGTGTACTCACTCTTGTCATAGCCTGAGGCATTTTTCACGGATCGCTGTAACAGTTTTCATGTTATATTGATTTAACATTGCGTGAACTGCATGTACATCGCGGGCCTAATCATATATAATTCATCTTCATATGGCTCGGAGGGTCAAGAGACAAAAACTTTACATACCGTTTTAAAATTAAACAGTTCTATCATGCGGCAACAACCTGGGTTCAGTCGCAGGAAGCAGTGATTCAGAGTCCAATTGTTCGTGTCTGCAGGTGGGAACGCAGTACGGGGTTGTGCCCTGGCTGTACCACTGCTCAGTGTAGTGGCAGTTTGAGGTGGTGCTTCCAAACCCCCTAAGATCTAAGCTTATGAAGCTCAGAAAGATGTCACCTGGGGGTGCAGGAGCCTTCCATAGCAGAGATCTGGGTTCTCAGTGCCTGTGGCTTGGTTCCAGACACGAGGTGCAGACAGTTGGCCATCATGTGGACAGAGCGTCCTACAGCCTCGTCTCGTAGTGAAATAGAGGAAGGTGGCTGCATCAAATACATCTCCTATCACCTGAGAGCTGGGACTGAGGAGTCATTGGATGGTCCAAACTAGAGAGAAATGGAGGAAAATCCCCATCCCTCCAAAAGAGATGTGGTCCACACAATTAAGCACGTTTGGATCAAATTTGTTTAGTCAGAACTCTCCTCAGCAGGCATGATTCATTCCCGCATGGATTATAGAGCCAACAATTATAACAAATAACATCTACACTACAGCTTACCTTCCCCAACTCAGGATGGGGTCTTATCTTACACTCACATTTTTTTCTGTTGGAAGCCTGCCCTTAGCTATTTGGAGAAGGGTGTTGGCAAACTTGGCAGAGTGTAAGCAGCATATGGCGACCAAGGCGATTGTTAAAAAATGTCGGAAAAGCGACAAAACAGTCAAGAGGAAAACATTTTAAGGTAAAAACGCTGTGCCAACCGAATTTGGATCGGATCTCTGATGGCGGAGCAGAAGCAAAGTACAAACAAACAGAAGAAGGTAAGATTCTATGGTGGTAGAGGTATATTTGGTTTGCTATGTATAAAAACAAGCTAAGGGCAAAAATTAAAAAAATGCTGGTTGCTCATAGTCAGGAACTTGAAAAGGTTTCCTGGGTTTTTGGTGTAAAATAAAGGATCTTTGCGGTGGGAAATGAGATGCTACTGTATGTGTGTCAGATGAAACACGTAGCTTTCTGCCATCAGGGTAAAGACAACATGTCAGTAAAGCTGACAAAAGTTGGTCAGACACGACTCACAAACACGCAGCTTCATTTATCCACACCTGTTTAAAGCCAAATTTATTACCATAGCATCTTGCACGTCGTCTTGTTTCGCTGATTCTGAAAAACGAATGATTGGCAGCCTTTTTGCGGTCCCCATTAGCAGGGCTACCTTAAGCGAAGTGGAAGAGAAGTTGCCGTCTTCCGTCTCTCTCCCATTACAGAGAGGCTGCGGCTCACAGATGGCTAGTCGCACATCATTAGGCCTACGGAGCCCGGACGACTGGCGTAGCTAAACCCTGCAGTCCACTTCAGGCCACAGCTCGACTCTACATTCGCCGTTTGTGTGTGTCTGAAATTGTTTATAACTGTGTGTGTGTGTGTGTGTGTATCCACAGGTGCACGGGCCTGCTCCAAACGGAAAGAGAGCATTAGCCCGGGGCCACAGAGGCAGGGGGAGAGGCAGGGAAAGGGGCAGGGCAGGACTGTTTCAAATGCAAATGACCTGCCCTGTTCCCCACAAAAACTTTCTCCAGTGGCACAGCTTGTAAAATATAGCACCCTGCGGCTTCATTCAATGGATACACCCACTAACCAGGGGCTATAGAACCACATGGCCCCCCAGAGCCACTCGACCATATCATGAAGAAAAGTGAGCTCTTTTTCAATGAGACTAGTCAATAAATACTGTAAAGGCGTATCAGCTGAGCAGTTAAGGTTTATGTGGCCTTTCTGCTGGAAGCTTTATGCTGTGATAATGTATGGATTTTTCTGTAACTCTGATATTATAGTCACATTTTAGTAAAGTTAACAATCTGTAGTGGCGAGGGAGAACAAAAGGGGCAAACCACCGTCAAGTTCATTCAGAAGGAGAATACAACAGCGTGCTACCCAAACCAACCAACTCTATGGGAGAACTAACAAGCGTTTAAATAGGTGAAATTTGTCTAAAATTGAAATGAGCAAACAATTTACTGCGGTGGTACTGCGGTCATAAAATGAGCTGTTAATGCCGTCGGGAGGTTTGAAGATCCCTGATGGGAGCTAATGCAAAGCAAATGGCCATCATGTAAAAAATCTCCATGCTGTGCCGTGGAGCAAAGGCTGCAAGGGTAATCATTTTATTTACTCGCTCCGAAACAACCCCTTCTGATTATTAACGTGAACGCTCCAACATGTTTTGTGTTTTGATCACCAGAGTTCAGCCGCTCCTTCACTTTGATGTCTTTGATTATAGGTCAGAGCTTAGAGTCGGAAACGGAAACAGAACTACGTTTCCTCCAGATAAAGTAAGCACTAATGCCATGATTGAGCACCGTGAGATGAAATAATGAAATAATGAAATGGATAAAACCTCTGGAGGGTGTGTAAGTTTGGCTGCAGCGCCGTCTCCCGTGGATGACTTCCTATTATTCATTGTGTGGATTAAAAGTTTTGCATACAAATCTGTGCAACCGGGGCCGTAATTAAATTGTGAGAAAAATCACATTTCCTCTAATGAGTCAGATTGTAACGCATCCCAAACGTTCCTAAGTTGAATTCGCAAATGATCAATTTGCCTGAAAAGTTGGTAAAAAAAAAAAAAAAAAAAGTTCTCCGCTTACTCACACACGAGTATGATTTCTAAACATTTAGCACTCAGTAGGACGTCAGCGAAGTGATTACACATCTGTTATGGGTATCACAGCAGCATGACGGCCCACCAGGTTGTTTGAAAACTGCCTTTGTTTTTACGACTCCCTTGACGTGCCACACACTGATACACAAACTCAGGCAAACTGTTATACGAGGCATGACTGAGATACAGTCGATGGCAGGCACATGCACAAACATGACCTACTTATATACACACACACACACACACACGCAGACAGTTTCATCACATGATAGAACATCAAATATTATTGTACAAAAGGAACGGATTTACACACGTTGTTCGATGGCCACGATTGGGTGATACGTAAAGAGCGAACGCCACATACCGCTGCGACCTGTGCCCTTTGCTGCGAGACATCCCCTCTCTCTGCCCTGTCCTTCCTGTCTGTCTCTCTACTGTACCTATCATAATAAAAGCAGAAAAGCCAAGAAAAAAATCTTTCCACACACACACACACACACACACTACAACTACAATGAGTCAGAGGCCTGCGAGTTCATGGATTTTCCCACTGTGCCCTGAGGAAAGAGGAAGAGTAGACTGATGGAATACACAGATGTTTCAAGCTATATATACACAGTATAGTGTATGTGGTGAAAAGCCTAAATCGTCCTATCAAAGCGCCCTCACCGGATTTGACACTTTATCCAGTTTGTCATATCCCTCAAAGTCTCTAATCTAACAGCCAGACATGCAGCAGTTTCGCAGGTCAAACCAATACCTCGCAACTCATCACGACGCTCATAAAAACATGATGAGGACGCCCATGTCAAACCGGGTCAGGGAGTTTTCAGCAGCAGACAGACGGGGACAGAAATGGGAGTTTTCGTTCCAAAAAAAAAAGGGGCCATTTGAGCAAACCCGAGCGACACTTCTGTATTTGTAGGAAATTATTTGACTTGTGCTAGAATTCAAAGATGGACTGCAGAATAATGAGCTGTCAATGTGCTTCACTGATAATCAAGGGCACGAGAAATAGAAAAAGGGCAAAGTGTGCTCCTGTTCTGTAAGTGAGTTGAAGTAAGAGGATAAGATCAGAGTGGATGGTAGGTAAGGGGGAGATGGGTCGGAGGTCAGTGACTGTCAGTTTTAGACAGAGGAGATGGCATTTCAGTCTTTGACAGACAATAAGAAGCCACTCTGGTGAGCGAGGCCAGGAAGCGAGAGGCCTCATTATGTTACGAGTGGCTGTAATGTGACGTGGGTCGGCTCGACAAAGCATTTCGAGATCGGTGCTCGTTAACATGCTCTCCAGACGGCGTCCTGAGATTGTCGTCTACCCTTGGTTTGACGCTCCGACAAAAATGTACGGAATACGTGGAGAGTTTTCTAATGGTTTTATTTTAGTAGAACTGATTTGGAAGTAAGTGGGTTGATCTTGATCCCACTAATTAGACACCTGCATCAGACAAGGTGCTGTGCATTTGTCTCACAACTGTAGTCAACTGTCTACGTGATTGACCTTTCCATTAATTAACAGGCCCATTAGCATCGGTGAGTTTGCCAGCTAAAAGGTCCTTAAATGAAAAGGTTTGGATCTTTGGTGAAACATAAAGATGCTCTGTAGTCATCACAGGACAAACATAAGCTCATAATGGAGCAAAGGCAAACTGCTGCAAGGCTGTTTTTAAGAGGAATGAATATAAACATGTAACACGTATCCACATAAACATATTGACAGCTTCAGGTGGTTCTGATCATGATCTAGGCCATTTCTGATTAGATTCAGGACTCCCCAGTTAGTGTGTTTAAAACGTGTGTGACTGCTTACAGATGTTACTCATTTGGTTGGCTTTATGACTTTTTTGGAATTTATTTAGATCAAACAGGACAAAATCAAAGACACAACTGAGACCCAGGGAGAAACGTGAAGCAGTGACGCTCCTGTCACACTGTTCTGTTTTACTGCTGTTGGCTTGACATCATTAATGGTAAAAACGTAATGGTGTATATATATCACAGTAAAGAAGTAAAACTACTTCAGTGGTTAAACGGAAGACAATCAAAAGGTACAAATTACACGGTGAGGGCGAGGAATTATTCTACTTTTACTTTCAATACTTCACTACAGTTACTATCCATTAGCAGCTGAACGACTTTTACTCAACTATGTTTTCTGAACTTGAATAAGTAAATAGGTGCAACGTTGAAGTATTTTATACACCACCTAATATCAAACAAGTAACCTCATAATGGAGTTTGACAGTGAGCATGTAGATAGGGGTGGAAGGGTATTGGTTGTGTGTGTGTGTGTGTGTGTGTGTGTGTGTGTGTGTGTGTAGGGGAGAAGCAGGGGAGAATTTGAGGCTCCATGAG
>OMNV01017614.1:51741-68740 GCA_900303265.1 Brotula barbata
AGATGGTGTCAAACACGGATTAAAATGAAGAAACAAATGGATTTGCACGCAGACGTTGCAGCAGTTTTTGAACGTGTGCCAGATGGTGTCAGTCATTTCTCCTACAGACAGAGATAGGATGTGCAGTCATCAAAGCTCGTAGCTTGTTTTGGCAAGGAGTCAACAATACGTGATCTCACAACAGCTGTCATTTTTTTGAAAAGCACATTCAACGGCGAAAAACATACACGTCCCAGACACCAGACAGAAATTAAGTTGTTATTAGGATCCAAAATAAAAGCTCCCGGTGAAATGGCAGGCGTTTTAAGGAAGGAAGAGACGCTAACTGAACCTGAACCATGACGCTAACGCTAACGCCAAACATAACTGCCAACTAAAACTAATAAAATTGAGAACTCTGGTCCAACATTGAAAGCCAACATCACCCGTGTCTGAACCGTGTCAAATGTGTCAAATATGGTGGCTAAGCTAAACTCGTGAACGTGAAGTATTCTACTGTTTAACTCGTTAGCAACTAGGTATCATAGGCTACTGGCTAGGAAGTCAATAGCACAATCATCTGAAATAACTTCAAACTCAAAAATGCTGTATAATTATATCTTTCAAAGTAGTTTGGTAGTGATAAACAAAAGAAAAAAAACAGAGTAAATGCAACACAAACACCAAAATGTTGAATAACTTACCTTAGCAGAGCAAAGTGTTTGGAATCCATCTTGCTGCTTCATCCAATGCTGTATCAGTTTGAATTCCATCCATAAGTTCTTCAGTAAGTGGAGTCTGACAGTGAAAGTTTTCATCTCTTTGAAGTAGAAAAATCTTCAACCAGAAAAACACTTTCTTCATTAAATCAAACTTTTTTATTGAAGATAGATCTGGAAGCATAAGTGGGTGCAATTGGAGTCAGGGGGAGCCACGCCACCTGCAATATGTACCTGAAATCTTAGCTGTCATGCCAATTAAGATTTCCGTGTGTAGGAAAAGTAAAAAAAAATTAAATGGGACAAAATTAAATTATGAGTTATAATTCTAAAAAGGTGCAAACCAATGCAAAAAGGCCAAGCCTAAAGTAGAAACACAAATGTTTTCAATTATTCTGGCTGATTAGATGTTTCCTCAGGTTGAAAGTGGGTGGGGTTAAAGGCGGAAGTCCCGCCCTAACTGGTTGCAACAAACCAGGGAAACCTGTCAATCACAGACATAGAGGGAGAGGCATGATCAACAAAAGAAAAAAAGAAAACAACTGTGGTTTTATTTTTTTCAGATTGATAACACTTTCATTCATGGCCAATATGCTGTATATATATATATATAGTTTTATTTATTTTTTTATGGTGGTACAGCACTGGCAGATCTATCTAATTAATTATCTAATTAAACACTAACCTCTGTGTTTTTGTTGCTGACACTCACACACACACACTGACAAGTGTTAAAAAAGAATGAAAAGAAAAAAAGCGAAAACGAAAAAAAGCCAGAGAGAGTCGACCCTGTGGATAGTTCAGTTTCGTTTATATTTTGTACGGTAGAATGAAATCTGTCATGCATCACCTGTGCGTGTCTGCAGGTGTGTGCGTACCTGTGGTTCCAGTTATCCTCAAACTTGGCACATATACATACATTTCTTGAATCATTGTCATTATCTTTTTTTTTTGATCAAAGTTTTCAAATGAGACAGCTTTATTTGATTCTATCATTTGATTTTTTTCTTTAAATCTTATGTCTTGTGCCTTTGTTGCACAGCTGTCGGGCCCGTTGATCCCAGCGTTCTCCCTGCGGCTGCTGGGTGGTCACATACAGCTGGCAGACAGCTGAGGTGTGGCCACAGTGTCCTCATGTGCACTACACGCTGAGGACACACACTGTCCATAGGTTGACATGAGTGTGTGACATATTTATTTAATTCATATAATATGATATTTGATATTTGATGTGTATTTATATACAGCCAATTCTGACATGACCCTGGTCCAAATGTCAAGAGAAAATACAAGAAATTTTGAAAGTTAAGAACGTTGACTATTCAGAATGCTTGGATTGCTGAGCTGTTTTCTTCCTCTCTATCGCCAACTCAGGCAAGTGAGAGAGCGAGTGTCGATTAACCTGACTTAGATTTTTGTGAATGTTTGCATGTTTTTGGAGATGATCGTGTGTGAATTGAAATGCTGCCAAAACTGTAATTCACTTACCACGCTGTGTGTAGGTGTGCAGACTTTTATTACATCAGTGTGTGATGTGTGGGGGTGGGGTCAGACCTTAATTTTTTAAAGCATAGAGTTAAACCACAAGAGTGTTAAGTCAGATCCATTGCAGCACTCGACAATCACATCAGCCCCTCGGCCCCTTGAAGACGCTCTCTGCGGCCCCTCACACAACGATACCCAGTTCGATGGCCTTTCTCTCTCACTCTCTCGTTCTCTCTTTGTGTATGTGATAGACAGATTTACCCATCATCTCTCTGTCCTCTATCTATCTATCTATCTATCTATCTATCTATCTATCTATCTATCTATCTATCTATCTATCTATCTATCTATCTATCTTTCTTTCTTTCTATCCTATAACCATCTTTTATATCCATTTTTTTTATCCATCATCCATCCATGGAAAATTCATGCAAAAATCATAAAGGAATCCATCAGAGTTGGAACAGTTTTCCATCATTTGCATTCTACCCACAACATAGAAAATCCCATTCATTCATTCGCGATAACCCCTATATGCCAAGTCCGCATGTCATTAACGCCAACATAAACATCCATAATTTAATGACAAAAAACAAACAAACAATGGTTTTACTAACTCCCACCTGTGTCAATAGTCTTGCCCGTTTTTTTTAGCTTTAGCTTAGGGCTAAAGGTCAGGAGTTTCCATGTCTTTAACAAAACTGTACACCTTGAGGGTGCAAGTTGAATCAAGATTACACGTGTCGTTATATTAAGTAGCTGGAGTTCTACGCAGTAATGTAGGGTGACATACATTTTACATGAGTTCCACTGATCGGCTACTGCACAAGGTTGCCCACTTAATTTAAAGCACAGACAGAATTAATTAGGTAAATGTCTCAGAGGTTAATCATCCCCCCCTCTCTTTTTCTCAAGCTGCACCAGGCTCTCTCTTTAAGACACGTGTAATTTGTTCTAATTCTGTCCTCATAATTTCTCTTTGTCCTGTATTTAATCCTTATTCCCTTTCTCTTGCCTGCTCACTGTGTCTCTTAAATTACATCTTCAAAGCAAATTTGTTTCTTCGATTTTTTTTTTTTTTACATTATTCAACACAAACACTCATGCAATATGTTCACCACTCTCTCTCTCTCTCTCTCTCTCTCTCTCGCTCTCTCTCTCTGTGATTAGAGGGTGGTCTTTACAGCCTGGGGTGAGGTTGATTAATTAAAATTGATATAGATTAATTAGCCGTAATGACATTTGATCTTTGAAGTCACCTCCATATGTGCAGACGGCTACAGTTTGTATGTTTTAGCAGTGGAACAGGTTGTGTACATAGCCGGGCGGTTTTACGTTACATTGCTGCCGCACGTGCTTCCTCCTGATCCTGCCAGCACACTCTTGACTCATAGGAACAAATAAAATATGGATGAACACGGGGGTCAGGAGACGTTTCTGCTGCTAATGTGAATTTAATTTTTCATATGACACAACTAGAAAAGCACACTTGTTGTACAATTGTACTAATATAGTCAGTCACCTAAAGAGAAGTATACAGACTAAAAAAGGAGTAATAAAGTACAATAAGTAAAGTTCTCGTCAGAATAAACAGCTGTAATGACAAACATTTCCAGATCAAAGTTTAAGAGGTATCAAATTAACTCTCTGCACTTTTACCCATCCTCAATGAGGAGCAGTGGGCAGCCCATACATGCACATGCAAACACACACACTCACACACAACAGTGCCCGGGGACCAACTCCAGGTCTTCCACCTTTGCCTTGGTCAGGGACAACGGTAGGAGTGATTAAGCTAACGTACATGTTTTTGTGGGTGGGGGAAACGGGGGTACCCAGAGGAAACTACACACAGAAAGGTGCAGAGGTTGACCCCGGGATTCGAAACCACGACCTTCTTGCTGTGAGGCAACAGTGCTAACCACCACGCTTCCCTAAAAGGCACCGCTGGGATTCGAACCCAGGATCTCCTGTTTACTAGACAGGCGCTTTAACCAACTAAGCCACGGCGCCACATAGATACAGGGAAAACCGGGGATTCCTTGATGATACCTAGAATAAATCCATACTGACCACAGAAACTCTAGAGCCCAGAGGGGCCTTAAGCCTTCTAGTTGTTACCCAACAACAAGATTTGTCAGTTTTTCAAATTTCCCCAAAGATGTCCCATTGAATATGTCACTTTTCACAATGAAAAGAGCCGTAAGGTCCAACTGTAAATAGGCTATTCTGTAGCTAGCTATCATGGTTATGACAAACGGAACTATTTTTCTCAGTGGAAGCTTGTAATTAGTAATAACTTTATTGAAATGATCTATTTATTTATTTGATAAGTGAGTTTTTATTGGGGAATAAATCCTGCCATAACATATAAAAGATGAAAACGAGAAAAGTAAAAGTGTTTCGCAAAAAGTAAACCTTCAGCACGTAGCCAAATAGCTGAAGTTTGCCATATCACAAAGAAAACTCAGGTTACCCATCCTTTTTGACTTCCTTCCATCATCCCTCTCCCCATCTCCACAGCAGAGATGGACCTCTGCTGCTTGGCATCATTAAAAATCAATATGGCTGCTGTTTAGAGTTTGAACTGTGTGTGAATTGGCGAGAGGGAACCCTGACAATTCCCTGGTGCTAAGCCCTCCGAGTCACATGCGGTTTGTCAAGCTTTGTCAGAGGACAAAAAGAGAGGGAGGGAGCGAATGAAGGTGTGTGTGTGTGTGTGTGTCGACAGAGTAAGGGGCGAGAGTGGTGAGGATGAGTGGGGAGGCATAGCTGTCGAGGTCTCCATGGCGATGAGACTAGTTAGCTAGCTAGCGCTCAGGGGCCCTGGAGAAAAGTGACAATACAAGGGGACTTAGCAGCAGCCGCAGCTCAGCAGCCGCACTGCATTAATGTGATTTTTCACACTTATTATACACACACTCCCCGCTAGTGGCATGGGAGTGTGTGTTGTCAGCGAGTGAGAGTATTGTTTGCACACTCGGGCTGTGTTTCCATGATTATGTGTGTTGGATGATAAAATTAGGAGTGGCCCCTGATTGTCTACGCATAAACGTGAGTGTGTTATGCTTTCTGTCTCTAACTCAATGTCTCCCTGTCTCTCTTTCCATCCACCTCTCTCTGTCTCTTTTCCACACATACACACACGCACACAACCAAACAAATGAACAAAGACAAAATTACAGACTTGTCCTCCAGGCTGACATCTAAAGCCATTATGCTCCTTTATTAAATTTTATTTCTCTGTCTCCTGCATGAACAAGGACTCTTTTCTTGTTTGTCCTCTCTCTTCTCCTCCAGCTGTTGTTAAAATACACTGAAGTAAAACAGCTCAACTTACTGTAAAAAGCATCTGGCATGGTTGTACTACTGTAAGGAAGAGTATAGAAAAACTGTTTTTACCTAAACTACTCACACCGATATTTTCAAATGAACATTGGCCTGTTCGTAATTATACATTAGAAATCAACCACAGCATTAGAAATATGTGCAGTGTTTTATTCTTTATATTCTTTATAGTGTTTAGCTGTCCTCATTTATCTTTTATGTTGGTTCTTCTGTATTATAAAAAGTTATAGCCTATGAAAATGCATGCATACTGTAAAAAATGAGTCAATAAATTAATTAAAATGATAACAAACCAGTTTGGAAGTAAGTAAAACATTTAAAGACTGAATATTTATGTAGTCTTGTTCTTTCTAAATGAATTGCGTTATTTGAAATGGCCCATAATCTGTTTGGGCTTGTTTTGACATTAAATTGATTCTGAAATGTTTCATGAATCAAAATATAGGACCGATATAATAATCAACTTTTGGACGTTCAGTGCTGATGTTTGCACGGACGTCATTCCAGGATGCCGTTCTGAAGTTTGCCGTATGTGACGCTCAGAACCAAAAAGAAGCAAAACGAGAAGAGTTAGAATCTAATTCTACAAAGACGAAAATCCACTGCTGCTGCCAATTATCAAACCTTTGCATTTTCTTTCCCCGTTTATTGTATTGAAAGAATTCTGTGTGTTCATGCATGCACGCACACACACCGGGAACAGGACACACACACACACAAACACACACACCCACGTAGACACCTAAATTCAAACACACTCCATCCATTTTCATTGGGGGGATCTCTCTTGACACCGTAAGCGGGGGGTCCTCTTTGCACCACTGACGGCACATGCCCCCTCAAGGGTTGCAAAGGGCAGAGGCCGGAGTGCAAAGGCCGTGCCCCCATCACCGTGGCAACATCATTCTCAGGAGGAATATTCCCACCGGTGTTACCAGGGGTTACCAACTTGTTGTGATGCAATATTGATTGAAATCTTACATTTTGAAACATAATATATCTGCTTTGAATGAAGTTTATTCATCAGACCTGTTATGTGATAAATATCACCCACAATGGCATTCCAGACACCCAATCCTGTACAAAAGGTATTATAGTACTATTTAATTACTGCTACCAATCTTTAATCCCTGGACCATGACCAACCTGCCTCAAAGGTTTCATCGCAATCTGTCAGGAACTTTTTGAAATATCGTGCTAATATTCAAAAACACAGCCTCCTTGATGGAAGTATTAACAGATTAATTAACACGCATGAAGTCATTAGTTACAATTTACGAGGCCTTTATTGGGTGTAGCATACTGGAAAATGATCCTGATACTTTATGGACAGCAGTGCATGGAGAACTAAAGTATTCAGAATTTATGATAGAACATTAGTGACAGGGTGGTGATGCTCTCTCTCTCTCTCCCTCTCTCTCTCTCTCTCTCCCTCTCTCTCTCTTTCTATGCGCGTGTGTGCCAATGGAGAGTGCGTGAGTGCGTGTTACACTGCTCATGTAAGTGTTTGTGTGTCCATGTATGCATGTCTCACCTCCTCCTCACCCCGCTCCTCTGAGAGATGAACAGATGGACACAGTGGGGGGAGGACAGAGTCTAGCGAGGCACAGAGAAACAAAAGGACGGAGGAAGGAAGGAAGGAAGGACTTTTCTATCTCATCTCCTCCCTTCCTGCGTTAACACAAGATGCCTCGCTGTGCCGCAGACGTGTGAGACTAACAGATGATGCAAAGGTGTCTTCGGGGATGCGTTTAGGTGACACGGGGGCGATGCACAGAGCAACCCCTGCTACAGAGGTGAGAGTGTGTGAGAAAAATGACACTGGAAAGGGGGGAAGGTGGCACTAAAGTGATTTGCAGAGATCACAGGTGACACTATGGGAGGAAAAGGGGAAAACTTCAAAACTGACACAAGTACTCTACTTCGGGGTGGTGTTTACATTGTACTCGGTGAATTCCCCTTGTTCTGAGTGCTGCTGGTCATTTGTCCTTTTCATCGAGTCACAGAGGTCACATCAATACAATAAATGGAATAAACATACTCGTGACAATATTACAGCATCAGTATTCTCACATTTGTGTTTCACAATAGTCTATAAATAATGCTAATAAATAATAAGAAGAAGAAGAATTTATCTTTATTTATATTTATTTACAAAGTATTCCCATTAAAACAAACAAATAAGAATATTATACAACCATCATAAAGACAGAAAACAAATCTTATAAATGTTCAGGAGCAGAAGATAACATTTAATAATATTAAAGAATAATGGATAACATCAATAAAAGGATTGTTAGATACATGTGATACAAATTGGAAAATCAGATAATAATTCTTAAAATATGGCAACAAGGAGGACAATGGACCGCCAATATTTTACCTGCAGAATGATTTATAAATGAAGTTATAACTTCATCTTCAACACTTGACCTCTACTTCATCCCATCTCCCTCAAACAATGTTCCATCTGCTCTCTTCCTCCTCCATTTAGAGCTTCGTTTCAAATGATTCATTCATAAGCTGCTTGGTATTTGGGAATCTTTAAAGATAAAGAGTGGAAAACAAGATAAAGACGCTCAAGTCACTCAGGACATGATTTGATTTAAATGACAGTGGTTTTATCATCTTCGTTATATGTAAGTATATGTATACATTCTAAGCTGACTGAAATGAGCACAGCTTTGCATTAAACGTGTATTTGGGCCTGGAGATCGTGTTCCAACCTAAACAGACTAAAACCACTAATGGATTCAAGCCTGCTGACAGAATTGTCGGTCTAAAGAAACCGACAAAAATCCAGAATAAAAATATGTCAGCCAGGGGTTTTTCTTGTCTTCTTGTTGCTGATTACACTGCAAACCTCAAACGGATCAGTCAAACGTCTGCTTCTTCTTTTACTGGACTTTCACATGTGTGTTTTACACATTGTCGCTTCCATGACATCTGTGGTCAGACTTCACGATGACCATTAAGTACATTGAGTAAACTTGTCAAAAATCCTAAAATGTTGTTTATTGCTTATAAACACATGCGTACAAAGCTCCAATCTGTATTCTGCTCTTTCTAACTTGTTCTTTTCCTTGATCTTTATCCTCCATGCACACACTTCATATGTCTCTCTCTCTCTCTCTTTCTCTCTCTCGTTTGCTCAGTGCTGATCTACAGACCAAGCAAATTGAATAATTGCACGGAGCATGTGCCATCAGGGAAGGTAATATTTCCATGTAATTGACAGGGGGTGTGTGCGTGCGTGTGTGCGTGTGGATGAATTTGTTTAAATTAAATTCCAAAACGACCTACTTACATCTTTAATCTTACATCTTTACTTGTGCATGCTTACACCAACACCTCATCCCAACAGAATCTGTTTGTATTGATGCCGTTATTTTTGTTTCCTTGTCTTTGTCTGCATGTGTTTACAAGCCTGATTACCATTTATGGTTTTGTGTCAGCTTTGTTAAATGGACAGACATATCTGTTTCCTCTCCGCACCAGGAAAGTGGATCTGATGTGTTTTTCTTGTGAGTGTGTCGGCTCCGCTTTGCGTTGACAGCCTCCTCAATCCAAGCAGGAATTAGATTTACTTCCCTCTGCCAGCATCGGCCTTTCGTCAACAAATACAGGGCAGCGAGATCACATTTGACAAGTGCACCATAGGTAATATAAGCCCAGATCCATCATTTTAAACTTTTTACGTCTGGCAATGACAAGGCATAAATCCTGGAGAAAATAGTAACAGTTGGAGGAATGTGAGGGACGATGAAGGACGAGCAGTTGGCTATGATTAAATCACCCTCTTTGAAGTTTACAATAAAGTTGTTTTGACATTAAATATTGTCTAAATTTGTTCAGATAAAGATGTTACAGCCATAAAATAACCGAGCTGAGGGAAATGTCCTCACCATAGCTTTCGTTATGTGAACTTATACGATCCAAAGCCAGTCCAACATCAGCACCTCTATACGGATCAACATGCAGATGTGCCAGACAACGTGTAAAAACATCAAAAGTGCAAAAGAAACAAACACCAGCTGGAATTTGCTCATTTAAAAGCACTATTTCATCGCTCCACCGTGCACTGTTCTATTATATTTTGCCATTCAAATGCCTGGAAAACCAAATCAGCGCTGTACAAGAGTTGTTTTGTTGTTGTGAGATGGAAACGGCGCGTTATTATCAATGTCTTATGCCGAACAAAACAACGTCAGTACACAACAGCGGGATGTTTTTCCTCCTGTGGTGAGGAAGACCTCCTTCTGAGGAGAAAAATGTTTCTCTTTGCAGGAGGGTTTTGGTTACCCACAATGCTTTTGGCTACAGGGAATTCATGACACCCAAGGAATCTGCTTCCCTTTGAACTGTCGGACAACTTCTGTAAGTTTATAATGAAGTGAAAACCCAGCATATGACTGTGATCTACACGCTCCTCCATCTTAAAATCCCGAGCTCGTTACTGCACCACATCAGGCCCGTCTCTTTTGTTTTCTGAAGGAATAGCGCCGTGTTGTTTGACTCAGCCTCTGCGGATACCCATCACACACGATGCCATTTGCTTGCTGCACCATTTCCATAGCTGCTTCATTTAATCGATGAGTCAAATAAAAGTTTATGCTTCACCGTCTGTCCTTTGCCACCTGCAGGTATATCGGAGGTACGCTCATAATCCATCTGATGCCATTCAAGCGTGGGACGGCACGGCAGCTTTGCCTCGGGTCATTTTCTCTGTTTTTGTGTGTGTCTGCGTCTGTGTGTGTGATGTGAATTCCTGCATCCAACAGGGTGTTGTGTGCCTGCGCAGGTGAAACACAGAAAAACAAGATTGATACATAAACCGCTACATCTGGCCAGCTGAGCCATGACCTTTATGTTGAAGTGATAACCCTTCATTTTTCATTTTATATTTTACAATACGTCTGTGCTCTATGAAATACTGTAAAACTGTCTTCATTTCAAATGCATGTAAACACACATGCGTGAACTCTGTTGTATCTACATGAATCCAAAATCTTCAGTTAACATTTCAAACAAATGACATTTAAATCAATATGCAGTAGTACGTAAGTCATTACTAAATAAATAAATTGGACTGGTGAGAGCAACAGGATGTATTGATTATACATTGTCCTTATCCAAGGAGCAGAAACATGTGAGAGGAAATGTTCAAATTAAGTCTAAATTGTTATTGTAAAGAGAAACCACAGAGCTGATTTGCACTCTACAAAATGTATGGTGATTGTAATGTGAGATGTGAAATAATCAACCTATTTTCTGGGCCTGTGTGTGTGAGAGAGAGCGACAGAGAGAGGGAGAGAGGGAGAGAGAGAGAGAATGTGAATATATACTCCAACATTTCATTAGGCTAAGATGGAGATGTAATAAATACTGCCTGGGAGGCAATCATCGATTGATCACGGTTTCATTACTGCTGTTTAGCCCTGATTTTACACCCACACACACACACGCACGTACAGACACACACACCGATATGTACATAAAGACGTGTAGGTGAATGCAATCATCAGCAAAGACCTGCAGATATGTACACAAAAATGCCAGCCCATATTCACACACACACCTGTATTCATACTCGCTTATGTAATTTGTAGGGTCGCATGTTTCAACACACACACACACACAAAATTCAATGAACAGCATGTTTCTTTACAGTCGCGTGACATTTAAACGGGGTTAGTGTCTCATTGTTTTGCACGCTGTTTCCACCTCGAGTCAAGTCAGGTTTATTTGTTGATCCCTCATGTCACATCACATGTCTGAAAGGGCTTTACAGGCTTTACTGACCCAGCCTGACGCTCCATAAAGAAAAGCAGAGCCAAAGCAACAAGAGATTCCCACCCCTCGAACGGACAGGTGTGCAACCGGAAACGCATGCGGGATTGAGATAGACTAATTAGATAGAAATTCAATAACAATGTAAGAAAATAACACAAAAACAGCACTCGAGACCTGGTTAAGTAGAAAGTTTATAGATGTGTTCAAAGTCTTGACACAAGCCAAGACAATACTGAGCCAGAGATGGGAAGGGGAGAGGTCGTAGTATCCAGCTGAGATGGGGTGGGATGAAATCCGGGTAGCGGTGCGGCCGACACAGACGAGGGCCCTCTGAGGTGGAGCAGGTTGAAACGCTGCAGGTCAGGACATTGTCCTGGACGGAAGTCACATAAAAGGCCGGATTTCTGAAAGACAAAACCAAAGCAGCTTTGGGGATCGCCCCGGCAGAGGGGGGAGGAGGGGGAGGGGGCGCTGCTACTGACTGAATACAGGTGTGAGCGTAACCCAGACCTAAGCTCGCTAATCGCCGTCCTACACTGCAGAGACTCTGTTTACTTCCTGTATGAATGAGCAATAACACGCAGTCAAAGGGTGATGACAGAAACAGGTTTGGAAACCAGATTTAAAGATAACGAGACCGTCAGCCTCTTGGATGGCAGCGGGAGTTTGTTCCACTGAAACGGAGCGATGTAGGAGGGGGATTTTGTCTTGACTCTTGGAATAACAAGCAGGGCGTGCGAAGGAACATATGAGTTATGAGGTTAGTTATATATATCAAGGATGTAAAGGAACCAGGCCATGTAGTATCTTGTATGTAAGGAGTAGGAACTTAATATCTTGCAGTTTTTTCAGGGCTATGGATCCATCATTTAGAAGCTGAAGTTTTTTTGTCATCCAGTCTTTAACAGACTTCAGGAGTTTGAAATCAACATAATGCAACGAGACGGTCCCATCTAGGGGTGATGGGAGACAATGACACCCGAACAGTGTTCCCAAAGTCCGGTCTACTGCTGTCACTGCACAAGAGACGTGGGTCTCTTGTGGTTGCTCAAACTCTTTTAAAAGCAAAGATCGGTGATCAAAGTTATTTCTTATTTCTGTGCGGCCCGGTATCGGTCCGCGGCCTGGTGGTTGGGGACCGCTGACCAAGAGGAAGCATGTACATTGAAAACAATAAAGGGCCAAGTATAGAACCCTGTGGTACACCAAACCTTACAGAGTAAGCTTAGACATCATCAAACACGAGAAAATGGGAGCCATTTGTCAGATAGAATCTAAACCAAGAGAATGATAGGTTACTGATTCTGGGTAACTTTTAAGACAAGCAAATAATATATTTTGATCAACAATGTCAAGGCTCATTTGTTACTTTGGTACTTTCTCAGCCCTGTAGAAGACCCTAAAACTGTACTGAGGTTAAAAAACTCTCATATGGAAAAGGCAGAGAAGAGAGAGAGGAGAGAGTCCAAGATTGTTTAGTTGTTTGTATCTAGAGTGACTTTTTTCGTAGAGGTTTGACAACAGTTGATTTAAACACAAACACAACCAACATAGAAAGATACTCATCACTACACCGTACAAGTATCACTAAAAGGTTTCTAATGTGTGTGTGTGCGTGTGCATGTGTGCTTTGCTTTGCAAGCAAGCAAACATGTTTGGGTGAGACATCGCACAGCGGTTTGACATTCTCTAGCGTGATCTCTCACTCAAACACATGCAGGATGTGATGTGCAGTATGCGTAAAACTCAAGGTTTCTGCTTAGTATTTTAATGTCTCAACCACTTAAGCCCAGAAGGAGCATTCCTACTCTGACACTGTTCACATATTGACACCGCTCACATATTTCTTATTCTGTCGAGCTCATTTTGGCTGGCAGCGCTGCAAATGATACAACATTTGGAGTGTGCAGCAATAAGTCTCACACATTCAAGGTGAAAATTGTTCAGTAAGTCTTGATTTGGCAAACAAAAACTGAGACTGAGAAAACAACTCAAACTAGTTAAAACTTTTCCTAATGTTACACTTACTTAAGGCCTTTTTCACCACCAAAAAGTATGTTGTGCGATTTCAGGCAGCCGCGGGTGAGGTGGTTGACTATCCTCCCTCCATTTGTGCAATGCTGAAGCGCCGATCTGTGAACAATCTGGCTTAGAGTCTTTATTTCGAGGAACCTGGAAATCCCTTTAATCATCTGGACGCATTCAGATTTCATTTAAAACAGAATCAATTGATTTAAGAAGATGCCAGGATGGATCAATTCGATGTTTTGAAATTCTGCAGCTACAAACGACATTTATTAGACCGTCCTTGACCGTATATAGAAAACCTGTGACTCTCCATCTGAGTGGTCTTCCATTAAAGGCACATCATTGCTGCTCAATTTCATCTCCGTCCAAACACCATGAGACCTCGGAGCCCCCTCATATAGATTTACTGAGTAGAGCCAATAAAATCCTAGATCACTTTTCAAACTGTTATCATACACCCGTTGAGATAGGAGTCATTTAACGGGCATATTAAACGGCTAATTGAAGTGTAATGTGCTAAGGTTTTATTTCCATTGTAAGTGATGATGACACGTGAGAGTATAAACCCACAGACCATTAAATGAGCTCAATGAATTAATTTTATGCCTGCACGTGTCTGTCTGTGTGTGTGTGTGTGTGTGTGTGTGTGTGTGTGTGTGTGCGTGCGCGTACGTGTCTAAATGATTAAATCTTTGGAAGACATTCATTTGTCTGTGCATATTAAACCAAAAATCTGCATGCACCACAATGCACTTTCACATGTTTGCAGGAGTGTGTGAGTGTTCTGCATTTGTGTTTCTGTCTCCAGTGTGTGTGCCTCTCTGCTCGTATGTGTTTGAAAGTTGTACGGCAGCATCATCCTACAGCCAGTTGCTGCCTCCCCACCATGAACCCTCTAATCACTGTGATTAGTGACTCATTTCATCATTACAGGTTTCATACCACACACTGCTTAGACTACCTCCACACGCAGCTACAGTATTCCTAGAGAGAACTTCACACCCACACACACACACACACACACACACAGACACACACACATACAGAGGCGCACGTACACCACACCAACACACGGAGGCTGTGCTGTTGATCACACACTCCTCCACCTTCACCCCTGCAGACTGCCATCCATCACCGTGCCGCTGGGGAGAGAGAGAGCGAGAGAGAGAGAGAGTCTTTTACCTTGAGCTGGGCCTCTCTTAATCCTGAATGCACACTCACGCTCACACAATTACACACAAATGGACCAGATATGTGAAACCATAAGGCCTAAAAATGAGCCACTTTCTTGAAAAGACGCTCATGCCTTCGTGTGTGTTTGTGCGCGCACACCAGAATCTATGCAAGACTGTGTAAGGTCAGGTGCGAAATACTGCAGCAGAGGCGCACACGCACACGCACACGCAGAAAAAAACCACACAACACACAATCAAATCTGCAATAATTAAATAATAAACCAATGATTTTGTGAAAATTTGTAAAATAATTTTCATTCCCTGAACACGGTAAATGAAGTGGTACTTGAGTACACTTTCAAACAAACAGTTCAAGGTTATTTAAAGGATTTTTGATTTCCTTAATTTTTCACATAACCTGTTCATACTTGAGTGTACTGTGTAGAAAAGGTATTTTAAAAATCTCTAAGAATTTCCACAGAAGTACAGATTGTTTTGGTACATTTTTTGTCACTTAATATACTATTCAGGCTAAAAAAATGTCTTTTAGTGTGATTCCAGTTATCTGAAAATATGTCAAATTTAACCTGGACAGTGTGCAAGAGGGCGAGAAGGAAAGTAAAAACACGTTGGCTTTTAAAGCTAGAAAACGCAGACTGTTTATAAAAATGTCAGACCCTAAAATAAACTCGGATTTGAACACCAACGAGAAAACACTTCTAAATTTCCTTTCCATGCCTTTTATTTCTTATCGTGCAGAGTAAAACTTAGAGCTGTATACCAGCCGCTGAAGCCTGATTAAAGATGAGTACGGAGTTACATCCCAGCTTTTCTTGAGAAGATAAAAAGAGTTGATTTTTTTTTATTATTACCCTGTGCAAAACCCAAAATAATATGTTTTCCCTGGACATTCCTGGTTTTAATGAGTTCAAGATCACATTCAACTGTCCATGAAAAAGCAGTAAACAGATGACGAGAGTGAGAGTGGAGTCGGTCTCCACGATACAGTGGTTGCAGCGGGGAGACCTGCGTGTGCACACGTTGTAAACTATATACATTCACGTCGTGTGTGTGCGTGAGCAGAGGTTTGCCTTTGCAGTACTTCCTTTGTTTCACTTCCACAGCGCGTTCACGTGGCGTGTCACAAGCCGAGCCACAACGCCTAGTTCGCCCGTCTTTGATAGCCGATCCTACATCTGTGTTTCCGTGACACCTCGTCCGGTCTGCTCTGAATGATCGGGTACGCCGCGTTGAATCCAAGAGACTGTCAAAATAATAACTCAGGTGAGAGTAACGGCCTCTTTTATGAGGTACAGTACCTCCTGCGCTTTTCAGAGGATAACCCGTGCGGCCGTGGAGAAGGCTTCCTGAAGGCTCTTTCTGCTGCAAACAAACGGAGACGGTGGGGAGCTTTGAAGGGCACCAGGGGTTTCCACCGGGATCCTGTAACTTCTCAGCAGCAGATATGTTTTAAATTCTAACGCTCCAAATCCCCGCTGAGCATCTGCTGCCACAAAATATCCACACATGAAATAAAAACGGGGTTCAAAGGAAATCTAATAGCCATGTATAGCCAGAGCTACAAATCAGTGGTGGAACAGGTGTGAAAGAAAGATACCAAGACAAGAGAGAGCCCAGAGTGTAGTGAGCCGGGCCGCGGTGCACTAATCCTAACCAGGCCTCCCTCGTCTGTCTTCAGCCAGTGACACCTCGTAACACCGCACTGTGTGTGTGTTTGCGTGTGTAGGAGGCGGAGGAGGAGGAAGAGGAGGAGGAGGATTGGTCTACACCACGTTGCTTCACTCGTCCGGCGTGAGAGTTGGAGTTGTGTGTATACGCAGGTGCACGTACGTGTGTAGGTTGTCAAAGCGCGCACCATATGGGCGACCCTGCGGACGGCGTTGATGGGTGACAGAGATGCACGGCGAAGCGTCATATCCGTCGCCGCATCTTCATGCGAGCAGCCATTCTTTCCCTTTCTCACGCTTTCTCTCCCTCGAGGGTCAAAGCTCACTTGGTAACCTCCTGATCTAGAAACGTAAAAAAATCTCACCTGTATTTTTGAATGAGCGAACGAGCAAAAGCCACAACCACAGACACATTTCTCCTTCCTCTCCCTCGCCTACTGTTCACTCCTACACACTCTAACACGCCACGCATGTCAGATTGTTGACACTTATGATCTGCAAAGTGGAATTTTAAGTAATCTTTCATTGAGTGTTACTTTGTCTAACTGAAATAATGAAGTCAGTGTTTCGAGGACAGAATTAGTCACTTCCCATCATCAGGAGGTGACCTTTCCAAATGTTAAGCCACGTGTTCTTAACCTTGTCTCGTCTGACTATTTGTTTGGTCTGTCGGGTGTTGTTTTCTTTATTTTGACGAGCGCCGCCATGATTCAAATATCAGCCCGCTTTGAGCACATTACTCCCTTCTTTACGATCCTCAAATGAGCCGACTGAGAGAGCGCGA
>OMNV01017617.1:5383-15829 GCA_900303265.1 Brotula barbata
TCACACACACACACACAAAATGCAAGAAAAACTGGATTGGTTGGCTTTGGTTGAATAGTTTTGTCTGTCTTGCTGTGTGTGTGTGTGTGTGTGTGTGTGTGTGTGTGTGTGTGTGTGTGTGTGTAGAGGGTTACGAGTCGTCACGTGTGTTTGTCAGTGTGTGTGTTGTCTGTCAGTTGCTTTGTTGGAAGGAAAGAAAATTGCCCTCTAGCCATTAGTGCTAACAAAAGAAAGTTGTTTCAGGTAATGGCTGTGTGTGTTCCTGTCTCTCGTTTTACACTGACACACAAGCACAAACACACACACACACACACACACACACACACACACACACACAGACAGACATACACACAGCATAGGTTGCATTAAACAGTCTTTCTTTACTTCTGGGTATCACTTGCTGTATACAGGATGGGAATCAGTGAGAGAGAGAGGCAGAACGAAAGATAAGGAGAGAGAAACGGAGGTGGGGAGCTATTTGTTGAAACCACCTGATCCCCAACACACATGCACACGGACACGAGCAGACACACATACACACACACACACACACACACACACACACACACCATTTTACTCTGCAACATAATGCAGATCCACAGAAGTGTGTGACAGAGAAGTAAAAATGGGAGACTTTGTGAGCAAAACGGAGACGGAGAGCGATTATGTTAGAGCGGATGGATACAGTGAAGGGAGGGGATATTGATATTTGCTTAGTTACTGTAACAGATGGAGAAAAAGAGCAAAAAAGTAGAAAAAGGAAGAATAACGGATTATTGACGTGTGCCGAGCTGCAGGCAATTTAGGCAGATTGCGGGTGTGGTGGTGGTGGGGGGGGGTCTTTTCTGCTGTGTGGATCAATCAGATGATGTCCTGATAAGGCTGTGGATTACACAGCCATTTACACACTCCCCAAGTGTGTGTGTGTGTGTGTGTGTGTGTTTGTTTGTATGATTGTATATTCTGTTGCACACACACACCAACACAATCAGTGACACATTTTAACAGACACACACACACACACACACACACACACACACACATATACACACGTTCTCTTGCAATCACATACTCCTACCTACGTGTGTGTGAATGCACCACAGAAGCAGCATCAGCAATGCATGTGAGTGAATGTCTGAGTTTTTATCCATGAACTGAAAGTCATTATCTCCACTACTTTGGACAGCAGTCATGTTTCTTTTTTTGTGGCTATCAAATGCAAAATGGTGGTTTTTCCAAAATATGATTTTATTCGAATAAGGTTTGCTTCTCTCATGCCAAGAAATTAACTAGTCAATTATCTGATGCATCTCGCATATTTTCACGTTGATGATAGACTTTAATACCGGCAATCCAATTCACCACTTAAAATAACAACAGTAGAACTCCTTAGTAGGCTGTGCTATTCATTTTAAAGTCTTTCTTTGCCATAAAACTCACAGAGCATAAAAACTTTGAATGCTTTTCAGAAATTTCAGTGTTTCTGTTTTCAAATTGTGCACAAATCAATGGAATGTTTTACAAACCACCATTCTCTGTGCCAGTCCAACACATCACACCAATTATAATCTCTGTGTGCGGGTGAGGGGGGGGGTGGTTCAGGCATCACACGGGTCAGTGGATTTCCCGGGGCAACAGGCCCTTCGTTACCATGGAACGTTCCAGTTAGTGTCATTGGGTCACCAGCATTACGGTCATGTCACAGCCATGACTGAGCACATTAGAATATGTTGACGGTTCTGCTTGGTGCGATTCTACTTAGGAGAAAGGAGCGTTTGAGCGGTGACTGAATGGGCCACTTAACAGGCAGAATAATCAAATAAAAGCCCTGAAGTTGGACAATGCACCTACACCCCACTGCGGCGTGGAAACCAATAACAAGCAACCGTTTCGACAACAGCAACAGTGTGAAACCTCGATGAAGAGGATTTGATCCGGTGTGTGACCTTAGTTGCGTAGCATTTCCTGCTCCGTCTTTGCCCATCATTTGTTTTACTTTTCTCGTACAAACAACCTGATTAGAATGCACAGCAAACACACCAAACATCCTTCGCTCAATCATAACAAAATAGTCCCCCAATAACTTTGTAATGATTTTCTTGTATCAAGGAGCAAAATCAATAGTAAACAATGACATTTAACATTCTGTGAATTGGAGGCGTAATTTGAACAACTTTCCACTCCGGTCACACCACTGATTTATGACTGACTTCCCTCTCTCCCTTCCTGTTGTACTACAGCCTCTGCAGATCGATGACAACTTCTGTGGCCAGGATTTCAACCAACCTCTGGGGGGAACCAGCACCATCGAGGGCATTCCCCTCTTCATCGACAAGGACGACGGCATGACCTCGGTGGCAGCGTACGACTACCGCAGCAACACTGTGGCTTTCGTCGGGACCCGCAACGGCAAACTGAAGAAGGTAGGACTGATCAGTGGAATTTGCCTCTTTTGCTGAATGTTTGCCTGTTTGATGTTTTTCTTTAATAGGCTGTTAACTTTGGCTTCATTTTGTGATTGAAAATGAGAACAAAGATGGCCATCTAACCGAGGATATAACTGATTTTGTGATGTATTTTCTGGATTGGAAGTTGAGTCGCTTCCCAGTGGCGCCAGTATCAGGTTCATGGATGTGTGAATCCGTTGTAAGACTTTGAGAAAACTGCCTTTTTGCAGTATAATCACAAAGTACAGACACTTTTAATACAACAATTAAATGCCTTCCACGCCAATTGTCTAACTAAACGTTCAAGTGCCTCTTTAAAGCCTGTTGGTTTAACAAGCAATTTAAAGCACGTCTCCTGCTCTTCCCTCATCGATTGTCATGTTAGTCACGTCAGACATAAAATGTTACTGTTGTGTCCAAACACCATGCACGGCCTGTGACTCACTTTAAGAGCTCGTCTTCAATCAATCCGAGCCCACATTGCTGCTCAAAGGCTCTCTGCTGCTCTCTTTTTTATGTCTCTGCTCATCCTTATAGGACTCGTTCCTATTAAAGAGCGTAGATGGATTAATACCCTTGTCTCTAGGTTTTGTTGTATTGTATTTTCTCTCTTGGACTTCTAGGAATGTGTTTTTTTTAACAGTTCACACACAGTGAGAGTATGAATCTGTGTTGTTTTTTCTGATCCACCATCATTTCAGCTGGGTTGATCAGCATGACTACAACATGCTGTTTGTCCTTGTGATTGTGTGTTACACTTACATCCTTGCAGTATGCCAACCCTGTAATATTTGCATTGTGCGCAGCCCTTTTAATGTTACTGTGTGTGTGTTCATGTGATCCAGTGTGTGGAGGACAGAGCTCTCAGGATAAATGGCAGCTCATTGAAATTCAACCCGTTTCCTTCTGCACTGCTCAAGACCTGTCATCCATTCAATATTATGAATATATAATCAGCCTGTGTGTTTGTGTGCATTAATGCATGTTTGTGTATGCACGCAGTGTTGGTGTGTTTGTCACTCACGATATGCATAATAATGTGTGAGCTTGTGATTGCGTGGATTTTTGTGCATATCGGCTTATGTCTATGATTGAACAGGTGACGCCACACAATGGAATATTGACTTAAGATTCAGCGCCGTGCATTTGTCAAAGTGAAACCCATTCAGTTTGCTCGGCAACACGGCTTTTATTTATTTAGCTATTCACATGTCCTCAGCTTGCACAAGTTAATGTTTTTGTGTAGAGCATCACCAACGAGAGCAAAGCTAGCTTGTCAATGTATGTTGTGTTTATGTGCACACACATGTTGCCACTGCTTTGGATAGCAAAATCTTCCAAACCAACACTTCCGTAGACTTTTTGTTCAGATGGTACTGTGAAAATATTCAGCCTTTTCTCTTCTCCAGCATCACACAAACACAATGTGCTGTTTTTAACTTAAACTTTCAATCCAGTGCATTTTAATTCACAATTCTCCCGTGATGTTTTGTGAGCGTGTCAAAGTTGCAGAAGCAGTGTGAAAGTGCAGTTTTTAGACCACAGGTGCACAGACCTAGAGGGTTCATGTCCATTTGTCTATTGTTTCTCAGAGAAGCACAGAAATATTTGACAAGATAAACGAGAGAATGAAAGAGGCAGATCAAGACAAACAGAAAAATGGGCACTGTAAAATGAGTGGCATTTACAGTGCCACTAATTGAAGAGATTACAGGATTAAGCCTCTCTGAAAACATCTATCGTGCTGTGGAATTGGAACAGGCTCCCTCCCATTTGTCCTCTGGTACAACGCCTGGGTGTTTGTGGGTCTCTATGTCTGTGAGTGATTTTGTTTATGTGCCGAAATGTTATTAGAGAGGTGAGATGTCTGGATCTTCAATATCTGTGTGCTTTCAGCTTTTAACGATTTGTGGGAGTGCACGCACGCCGTTCATGATGTAATGATACACTTTTCTCTGGAGAGCACTAGTGCTGAATGCTGTTAATATTGCCTGGGTGGAGTGAGGAGAGGAGAGGAGGGGAGGGGAGAATGTATGAGGAGAGAGTAAAAGTTTGACTGTCAGAGTTTGTAAGGAAAAACTATCTCACAGTTGTCCTGACTAATAAGACAGCAGCCTAATGAGCCTTGATCTGAATGGACATTGACGGGAGAGACACGGGTTGAAGAGGGGACATGTGGAAAGATGAGGTCGACAGGGACAGCAGATAAGGAGAGAAGTGAGATGAGGAGGAGAGATGGGTGAGATGAAGAAGTCACGAAGAGATGTGACGCACACTTGTGTAATTAAATAATTCCATCGGTCATCTGTATACTGCTGCGGTCAAGGACATAGTGGCAGACCGGCCAGCCGATGCACTTAATATTTCAGATTAAAAGCCTCCATTCCCTTTGACTGTTTCATTATCTCAGTCTGCTTGGCCCGGTCTGTCATTGGTCTTTCTGCATCTTGGTTCATCTCTCAGCATGTTGGCTTTATATGCTGTAACATGGCTCTCTCTCTCTCTTACGCTCCTTCTCTCTCTCTCTTTTATCTATTCCAGCCCAAAGAAATAACACCACTTTCCCATTCATATGTGGTTTTATAGCTGCAGTTTTGGACAGTTAACTACGGGCTTCACTCCCACTACCAGGCTGTCTTTGGACGTTTAAGTAAAACTTTGGCTCATTGTGCGATTCCACTCGGCTCATTTCTGCGTGTGAAGGGACGGTTGAGCATGGACAATGACAGGACATGCACCGTGACATGGTCTCAATAGCTGATGTGAGTGGATAAGACAGAAGAATGGAGCACTGTGGGTAATCCCATACCTATTATAAGTGCTTCTTATCGATATTACCCACACATCCACATGCGCGCACACACAGTGGTTAGTGGTCTTCAGCTGCAGCCTCCACTGGGGGTCGATGTGAGCCATCTGCTGTGTGTATGTGTCCAGTGTGCCAGGTGGTAAGTGCCCAGAGTGCCCGCTGTGCGCCCATTGTGGCTGTGCAGGGCTCAGGTGGGAGGGCGTCGAGGCTGTAACCAGTGTCCGTTCATGTGATATAGCATTAATGAATGGTACCCACTCAGGGCTCCAAATGACAGGAAGGAGCGAGTTACACTGCAAATCTACGGTACTTTAAATGGCTAGTACATAAAAAAAAAGAAAGAAGTAACTCAAAGTACAACTTGTGCAAACTGCTATGATTCATCATAGTAAGGAGAGTCCTTCAACATGGCCTTTATTATGTCTGGATCGCTGAGTGCCCAGTGGTCAGTTTGAGCATAACCAAAAGTCACATGTTTGACCTCTGCTCCATACTAAGTGTATCCATTAACTAATTAACTTTGGTTCTGTTGATGTGTCCTTCAGCAACACACCAGCACTGATGACTTCTCTCATCAGGGCCACTTTGAGAGCATCAGTATCCACAGTGATTTGACTCTTATCTCTTCTACAGAGTAGGCATCATGAAAGAAAACGGGTTTTTCTGTACTTATGATGACCATCATCGCAGCAAGTTGAGCCAAGTTGGCTAAATCAGCTGTGGCTAAGCTAAGCTGTGGTCAGTAAAAGTAGCACTAATGTACATATACTTAAAGTAGTTTAGTATTTTGGTCTCCTGTGTGGGCAGTGACTTAAGTTGTATGTGAGTTTGATTGTTGCCGAACTCTTCCAAAGTCTTCATATGTTATTCAGTTTATTTACTTTAGATTAATATTTTAGATCATCATATGCTACTATTGATCATTTCTGCACAGATGTCAAAAGTTTGAAGACACAGCAGCAAAATATGTTACTGGGAGGTCACAGGCAATATTCCCATTCTCTTGTTGATATTTGTCTTGTCATTACTTGTGGATTGAGTCTTTGCCTTTAATAGTAACTACACTGGTCAGTGGTATTGTGGGACTTAATAACATATGACAGTTTGTTATTTGTGTGAATGTTGCAGTGTAAACACTGATGTATTCCACTGGGACTGCTGCTGTCACCACCAAAAGACCATGTCTTGGCCTAATTGACTGATTATTGTTATTCTAGTGGTGAATAATGCAGGCCTGTCAATCTGTGTGTGTTGCATTTAAATGTCTACTTCCCAGCTAGTACAGCCATAAGCACCAGCTGAACAGACACCAACAAACACACCGTGGTATTTGAATGATATTTGACTAGTGATGTCAATGTTGAAAGAATGTTAATCAGTGTTTCCTCCACTGTGTTTCCTATTCAAACACTATGACTCAAGACTTAAACAAGGCGCCAGCAAGCTTGTGGCAGCAACTCACTGCCACGAATATGATGTGGCTGTGTTCCTCGCGTTTGAAAATGGCTGTCCAACCAGAGTCTATGCAAAACTATACCTTCTATGCAAACCACACTGGAAAGAAGGACCTGAATCTCTGGGTGGAGCAGATGGGTGGAGAGAGTCCAGTTTTATTAGTTCACGGTTGCGTTTATGTTGGCTTCATCAGACCATGGCCTCCAGCGGGCATTTGGCACGGAGAGAGGGGTGAGAGCTGCTGTCCTTCGTGTAGGAGTTCAAGTATGTCAGGGTTTTCTTCACAAGTGAGGGCAGGATGAATGCGACGAGTTATATCACTAGGTGATTTTGATGGTGAGCAAGAAGCGAAGTACCACCAGCATAAGATCGAACCTCTCCAGTTAAACGAGCTGACCGATCAGCTGGGTTTTCCCATCTATTAGATTTATACACCACTGAAACATGTGACGCAAATACAATTTAAAAGGTCATGATTTAATACTGATTAAGGTCTTAATCTTTGCTTGACTGTATGTTATGGTGGGCGATATAACTTGAAAATGATATCACAATATTTCAGGTTAACTATTCATGAACAGTATTCATGACAACGTCAAAGCAATTTTATCTGCAATATGGTGTTAGAGGGAAAAGTATGTAGGAGCATGTTGTCTCCGCAGAGGACTGACAAGGGAAGTGCATGAATGCATGTATATATAGTATCAACTGGGACTTACATATGTCTTAAACAATTTCTCTCTCTGTCCTTTGCACTCACTCACACCCATTCCTGCACTCCCCACCACCCCAACTACATTCTCTCACTCCTCACTCTCTTTATGTGTGTGGCTTTGTGCTTGATGAGGTCCTAAATTGAAAATCATAATCTAATAATATAGCATGCTGTCTTTGTTCTTTTCTCTCTCACTCTCTCTGTGTGTGTTTGTGTGTGCGTGTCATTATTTGGCCCCATCAGTTGAGCCACGAGTTGCTTGGCCCGCGGAGCAGCACAGAGGTTGGCTTTGTGCAGGCGTCTGGTACCTCTCAGTCATTAGTTCACACTGTGTGTGCTAGCGAGCGCTTGCACGCACACAAACCCACAGAGCGGATGAGACGGAGACGGGGGAGGCAGAGATGGAGAGAATGATGAAAGGGATCAGAGAGAGGGCAGACGGGATAGAGGTCAAGAAAATACAGAAGAGAGAATTTATATTTTGCATTTAAAGTACTTTTTCACCATAATTTAGCTCTATGCCATTGCACATCAGTCGTTCATTCTTATCTCAGTGTTTCCAAATTAACAGTAAAATGTGTGACTTTCTACAACACTTACTCTTTTCTTCTGACAGCAGAGCTGTTTTCACAACGTTTTTCAACTAAATTCAAATCTAGTGAGAAGTCGAGCACGCTCATCCGTCTCTTTCCCACCATGAGCCTACTATCTTAACATACACCCTGGCGTGAAATCAACAGCAGTTTAAATTGAAGACAGCATTACACAGGGATGGTGAACTAGCCGCCCCCGTAGCCATCCATTAACAGGACGTTCTCATATGCTTCCCCCTGAGTTATCCTAGCCGGCACCCAAGGGCTGCTACAGCTGGACTGAGACCACATGCGTGTTAAAGACAATGATTCTGATAATAATGCATGCATGTATGCATTTTCCTGACGCATGTGGATCTTAATTATCTCTCATCATTGCCAGCCCGAGTCTTTGTCCCATCTGTTCGTTTGTCCTTTCGTGTATCTACATTCAACCTTACAAAGTACACAGCATCTGCCGTTGGGGACACACACAGAATTTACACTCCGCCTTGGAGGGAGTCACAGCTGAATTTGACACTGTGTGAGATGCATTGCGTCACGTATGGCTGTAAGCCTTTTTACTTTAAGCACAGTGGGTATGCAAAAAATAACTAGATAGACCTTTAGGTTGAGTAATCCATAACCATCGGTCTCACTAAAATAACCACTGTATATCCACAGTTATGAATTAGTAAAAGGAATCATCTATTACTTTGACACTCTCTTTTGCTGCTCACATCCTCCTCCTGTTGTCTTTCTGTCTCTCTTGTGATCAAAGATTCCTTTGTCAGATAATAGCTGTGTTGTGCAGACAGAAGTGGGATGAAGTGTTGAATTTGCTATAGTTCTGTCATAATTTACTATAATCAAAGAGTAGCATAGCACACACATGCACAGAAGTACACACTTACAAACATATAGCCACTAAAATACACATACATTAGAGACGTTTACATATAAAGCTAGACACACAACACATACACATGCTACATCTAAAATGGGTGTGGCATGGTGTTGTAATGGTAGTCAGTAATGAGGGGTCTTCTTAAAGAATGCCCTTCCCCTTCTACACACAAGCACACATACACACATAACAAATGTGAATACACCCACGCAGTCTCATTAGTCCTGTCTGTCCAACTCTGCACCTATATTGTACAGGAGCCTCATCTTCCATAATGATCCATATTTTCCTACCGTACTAACAAGCACCAGGGCTGTAAAGGAACATTGTAAATTACTGCTACCCCACCGTCCTCTTATCAAATCTTAACAAATATCTCGTCTTCAGCTCGCCGCCAAGCATCACCTACATTTTACAGTCAATGAAATGCTAAATCCTCAAGGTAAGCACTTGTAAATGCTGTGATAAGATACAGAAGACATTATGTAAGATGATACCAGTGTACGGATTGCGAACACACTGTAGCCCTGTCCAACACTGCACGACTGCACCGCAAGACACTTATTCACTACCACTATGTTCTCATCCTAATTTACTGCTACGAAGGCTTAATGAAGCCCAGTGAAGTGTACATGAGAGGGAGCAAAAAGGAAGCAAGAAAAAGAAGAGCCGGGGAAATGAATAATGAATGCACCATGCTAGAATCCATTTTAAAAGGAAGATTAGAAGAGTCTGGATGCTCATATGATCCATGTGAGGACTAGGCCAGCCTGTTTCTAGGTCATCTCTATTAGCCATCGAACAGCATGGACCAAAACATCAAAGAGTTCCTGCTTTTCTTAGCATGTACTGTATATTTGCAAAGTATTTTTATCTGAATTCATCAAAAAAGATGTGAGTTTATTAAATATTTCAGCCATATTTCACGAATTCATCGTGTAACTCACTACCCAAGGGATGTTTTCATTGTTCATCAACAAATTGAGAACACCATTGAGGTTCTCTCTCACAGCCAATTTATATTTTACATGTCTACGTAGCCATCACGGTCCATTAGGGTGCATTGATTGTATACAAATGCGCAAAACTCATTAATTTTTGTCAGAACCTGAAAGCTCCGCCTACACATGTGTAAGACACGAAGAAAAAGCAGGAAAAAAACAAACTAAAGGAGGGAGTGGCAATGTTGACCATTTCTGCACATCGGGGTATTTTTCTTTCCTCCCAAAAGCTCAAATCCAAACACAGTAGTTTGGTCAACGGGAAAAGAAGTTGCCAGAATGTGTAAATAATCGCGTGTGTCCACTATGCACTCATGCAAGTTTTCCATCCTCCATCTTGAGGTATAAATTGGCCTTCAGTTGGGGCGATGTTTGTGCGCCTGTAGGGAGTAAAGGTGTGAGGAGACGAGGACATTTACTGTCCCAGCATTGCTCCGTCCAGGCAAAATGAAACAGCTGAGAGGCACCTGGTGGCGGATGGAATGCCAGGGCTCCGTGGGCACACTTACTTCTGGCAGGACCCTTGCACACTGTGCGTGT
>OMNV01017617.1:23838-41569 GCA_900303265.1 Brotula barbata
CACACAGACACACACACACACACACACACACACACACACACACACACACACACACACACTTGCACCCACAACGTGTACGTGTATACACACACAGAGTAGATTTATGCAGCGGAGGCTGACTCAACAGGCTTGGCATGGAGAGGTTGGAGGATGCTGTAGATGCAGACAATGGAACTGTGATACTTGGGTTTTACTGGAAATTGAGCATAATGGAGGGAAGGAGGGCAAAGAAAGGAAAGGCGGTAAAGGCAGAGTCTCTAAAAGACAGCATTGTAAATAGTTTGTGACGAAGCAGGAAAAGTGAACAAAACAACCCAGTAAACGTGTTTGTGGACACACAAACAATGTTTATCTCCGACTATAATCAGTCAGCAAATGCAAAACTGATTATAATTGTGTTTTGAGTGCATACAATATCATATCATTGTGTTGTAAGCATGCGTTTGGGCCACTCATCTCAACAGCTTGGCAAGCACAGAACTATTAAACGTATTTACATCAGATCCTTCCCTCCTCTCCACATCTCCTCTGTGTTGTTTCCCAGGAGGGAAACTACAAAGTGTGTGTTTTTAACTGCAGAGAGCGAACGGCGCCATCTGTAACACGCTCATTTCTAGAAATAAGGATATAAGTCTAATTGAGCTTTTTAATTGTCCTCTAAATCCTGCTGAGCGCCCATGCTGCTGCTTAATGGTGTGTGCACGCGCGTCTCTGTGTGTGTGTGTGTGTGTTCTGTGCGTGTGTGCGAATGAATGTGTCCGGTCATCGGGGACCAGAGTGGTTCTGCTGGCGAGTGAAGAGAGCGAATGAGCGAGCTCGCTCCATCTGTGTATAATAGGCTAATAACAACTTGTGGTTACCATTTGAGCAATCTATTAGCATATGTTGTTTTTGTCATTTCATAAAGAGCATGAGCATGTTTACATGAGTCAGCAAATAGAAGAGTGGGAGAGTCCCGTTGATGTTTTTCCATGTGTCATCCATTTTTACACAATATAAGTGGGCCACTTGAAAAAAGGAGCGGCTAATATGTTCTCAAAAAATCAGACATAGACAAACAAATATTGGAATTGGGCATCAAACCTACAGTGTAAAAGCAGCCCAAGTCATCAGGATAATATGTGAGTGTGTGTGTGTGTGTGTGTGTGTGTGTGTGTGTGTGTTTATGCTTATAACATCAGCTCGGAGGTGTCACTGTATAATTACCACCATCCTCAGTCAGTCCTTATCTCTTTGATTGCATGTTGTTGATGTAATTGTGGGTTTGTTCGGATTTCCTCAGTTTTCTATATGGCTACTTCCCCTGCTAGGAAGCACACTTCCTCTTTCCGCTTGTGGCACACTGGGAGAGAGACGGCAGGAAACCAAAGGGGTGGGCGAATGAGTGCGTGTGAGAGAGAGAGAGAGAGAGCAAGAGAGAGACAATGAGTATTACTTCTATAAAAAGAAGCCCTGTGACTCTTCGTTTCACTCAGCTGACCGTCTGTGAACCGTATGTTTTCTCACTCTCTCCTGTTCTTGGTCCAACGGATTCACTCTCCACTTGAGTTTTAAATCTGAGAAAAGCAGAAATTGAGAGTAATTGCGCAAAAGTCCAGAGAGGAAGAAGAGCAGGGGGAGATGAGAGATTTAATACTCTAAATCTGTTTGTCAGTGACACACAAACACACTCCCTCATCGTTGCTTTCTTGTTTTGGCTCTTTCCTTCCTCTCTTCCTCTCTCCTTTGTACCTTCCTTCAACAGCTTAGAAGACGGAGAGTTGACCCAACCAGTGACCTCTCTAGACAAACTCAGTGCTCTCTCCCTCAGTCTCTCTCTCTCTCTCTCTCTGTCTCTCTCTCTGGATGTGTGTGTGTCACACACATTATCTGCTATTAATTGACAGCCTGCAGCCTCTGGTTTAAACGACTCTCTTTCTTCCCTCCCTCTCCTTTCTCTCCATCGTTCTTCCTTCTGTTCATTTTTCAAGCTGCCACACACGGCTTTGGCTCCCTCTGTTTGTGTTTTGGACCTGTGGGACGACTCTAAGTTCAGCTCTTTCAACACAGTGCAGCATAATATTTTACTTAAAGTTACATATTTGGTAAATGGCTGCATTTCTGTGTGTGGGAAGTGAACAAATATACAGGATAAAACAAAGGTCTTGAGAAAATGTACTCACTTTGCTAACTTCCTGGTTTTCATACAAATGACCCTGTTGATATAAACAGCCATTTTCTCAATCGTGTCAGGCAGAAACACATAGCGTAAGTCAATTACAGTTTCTAATTGTCACAATTTGGCACGAATGGGGTTGCACGTGGGTGGGCCGTATCATCTGGATAGCTTAGGGTGTCAACCAGAGTCATCTACTCCCTCTCCCCTGAGACTGCAGCCATTGGTCTGGCCCTGTTGTGTTACCGTGGCTACAGGCCAAACCAGAGGCGTGGCATCTGTCCTCCACCTGGTCCTACAGCTGCTCATGCACTGCTGCTATGGAATGCCTGGTGTGTGTGCGTGTGTGTGTGCACGCACGCACGCATATGGGGGGATAGCTTATACTATCTGAGCTATCATCTGTCGCCGTCCTTGCTCTCTGTGACTCCACAGTTACATAACACAGGCTAAGGTATCTGTAGTTGAGGGCCGTAGATAGTATTAGGCCTCGTCAGAACCCACGTTTAGAACCATGCCGTACGCGCCTCTTGGTTCAGTTGATGCTCTACTTCTCTTAGCTATTGTCTTTGGTTAGAAGACACTCTCAGCTTCACGTTGTGTTATATTTAGGTCTTCACCTTGTAAGGGAAGGTTGGTGGAAGTGTAGTCTTAATAGTACAATATAATAATAATAAAAATGATATTAATGATTTATACAGTCTTGAAAGTCCAGTTTTTTAAGCATGAACAAGTCTCCATAAAACAAAAAGTCTGGTAAGATGAAATGCTATACTTATATCATGTGAAGTAGAAATCAAACTATGATATGTGCCGTTTATGTTGTCATGAATCAAACATCATGCCAGCACATCATGATGGAAGTTTTAAATACATAGAAAATTCATGGACATTTTAACACTTACAGAGGTCTGTGTCGGTGTCAGTTAAAACAGTACCATAACAACCAGCCTACGACACTGAGTGACATTATCTAAACTATCTAAAAATCTATAAAAGGATAACTACGTGTGTTTCCTTTCCACTGGTGTCATTTCTTATGAGTCACATCGTGATTGTGAGGCTAACTTGGGACTGGGTCATGACTTGGCATCTGTGTGTATGTGTGTGTGTGTGTGTCTGTGCGCGTGCATGATTGCGCCGGCACGTTTAGCACATCTGCTAAATGTCACCATGTAACATACTCACCACAGCTGTCCCTCTTTCTGTCACAGCCTCAGCCACTCATGAATGGAAGAGTGTTGAGTGTATTTTAATAGTGTTCAGTTAGAGCCACGGGTGGTCCCCTTTACCCAGCCGTATCTCTGAATGAGATACGGCTGATACTCTCTCCCTCTCGCTCGCTCTCTCTTTTGTTCTCCCTGTCATTCCGCCGTCGTCCAGTTATTGCTACACTTCTTTTCTCGTTTCTCCCCATCTTAATGTCTGTAGACCGAGCCGAGAAAGGAGATCACTTTCTCCCCTCTCTGTGTTCAGTCTTTGGTCTCTTTAATCAGGTGTGTTCCTTATACTTCTTGGGCTGAGGCCAACACCCTCCCTGCAGACCATTCCAGCTCACTAGGAGAGAAGAACGATATGAGGGAGGAGAAGCGGGCTGAGCGATAGAATGAGATACAAATACAGCCGACTGAATGAGCGATGGAAGAACGAGCCTTGAAAGAGTGTAGCGGAGGCGTGAAAACCACACTGCTCCAACTCTCACTTGTGTTTCTGTCAGTGGCAGACTTCCCAGTTCTCTCTCCCTCTCCTCCTTCCTCACTTTCAGGGTTGGATTCCCGGCATCAGGCACCAAAACCAAGCCAGGGACTTTCCTGAGACTCCTCCCTAGACAAAAACTGGTGATCTGGTCTAAAGAGTGGGTGGCCTCACCTGCAAATGGAGGAGTGAAGGAATGATTTAATCAAAATAAAGTAAAATGAAGATTCCCATTCTGTCAGTTTGACGGTACTTAAGCCCGGGGGGAAATTATTTAATTTTTTATTTTATTATTTTAATTTGTCTGCCATATATTTCTCGTTGTTCTTGTCTTTCTGGCAGCCTGCATCCCTTATTATACGTGTTTCTTTTCAGGAAACCCACAGTAATAAATCACATTGAAGATTGGTCAATATTTCTTTCTATATTTCTCAAGTGAAACAAATAACAGTAAAAGAAAATGTTTTATCACTTCCCCATTAACAAAAACATCTCAAATTTGTCACAACAAAAAGGTAGATTTTGTCCAAATTGATTGTCTAGGTTAGCGTGATGACTATCCCCTGCCCTACTTCTTCCAATACCCAATTCCCCAATTGAGTTTTTTGAGTTTTTTCATCTCCTGTACTGTTGGAAAACTACCACACCAAAAACAAAGGGCCTACTATTCACGCACAGTCATGACTCTTGATTACATTTCTATCTTAATCATCTGAAACAGTTGCCCACCTTGACTTCTCAGTCTAGAGTTGGCCCACTGATATCGTCAGCCTCATCCATCAGGACATCCCTCCCTGCCTCTTCGAAGATTTAATATTGAGTCTGATGCCAAGAAAAATAAGAGTTCTGCTCACTTCTGCTCAGTAGGCAAACACAAATACGGTCCAACCATGTTAAGCTAACAGCACAAACCCCTCTGGACGTACAGAATGCATACCGCATCACCATTAACCTCAGCAGCAGGAGACAGATGATGGTGTTTTTGACTCAGACCCAAGTTCCATTTTTCCCAATGTTATTTTCCCCCCGTCTGACACTAACCTGCAACGCTGAACCAACACAGCGCACAGATAAACACATACTCCAACACTTCCATACCATACTCCACTGATTGCTATGAGGTTGCTATGGCGATGTCTTTCTCCCTTGACAAATGGAGTGTGGTTCTTATGTGGTTGTACAAACAAATGCACTATCCCACTCTAAAGTGCACGCACCCACACACACAAACGGTTGCCGAGGCCTCTTCTATTTCATAGGCAGGAATCAGTGCAACAAACACACACACACACACACAGCTATCTATTTTCATGATTTTAACCTATACATACATATCACGTAAGAGACGCATTGAAACTAGTGATAAAGGTACACATAATATTATGATAAATGTTTTTCACGTACATTCAATTGTTATAGATCTTGAATGCTACACGTCATTGATCTTCACGCCATAGGCCAAGTATGCACTCAAATTGCAATTTTGTTCTCTAATACCCAGTTAATGCGAAGGTATGTATTAAGAGTAATGAATCAAAGGGACTAAATCCAGAATATCCACCATTATAGCTCATAAAGTATTGATGATAGAGATTTTCACTGATGTTGATGATGACTAGAATTTCCTTTTTTTCCCCATGTTTCTTGTATACACAGAGATGTGCCATAAATACACATTATGAGTGTAAAGATGTAAGAATGCAGAACATTATCTTCTACAGAGAGGAGAAGGGAAAGACACGTGAAAGATGGCAGGCGCAATGGTCTAAGTGTGTCTGGGTGGAGCTGCACACCTCACCATTCAGCATGTGTTCCGTTCGACGCCTCCCTCTCGCTCTCTCTCTTGCTCTCTCTCTCTCTCAAACACACACACACACACACACTGGGCAAAGCACTGCCAGCCCACCACTGCTGTAAATTGCTCTAAACCACACTATAAAAGCTCATTTTAAACTCTATCTGCATTCCTCATCCTTTACAAATACCAAACATTATTTTGTGTGTGTGTGTGTGTTTTCATTCTGCAGTTATTTTTCACTTCCTTCATCTCCTCTCAGATAAGCTTCCAAGCTTCCATTTTCATTTCCAAGTTTGTTTCTAATTCAAAACTTCTCGTTTGTTTGACAATGTTGTGTTTCAGCAGCTTTGGTTGCAGTGCTCATCCTGACTTGGCTCAAAAGTAATACAATTCTTTCTTTATCTCTTTCCATTAGGATATTTTTGTGGCGTGTGTTTGTGTTTTCACTGCTGAGGTTTCACATGTCGTGGAAGGACAGATGAGTAAGACTTTTGGGTGGCAGGGCGAGGGCTGAAAGAAAACAGAATGAGTAAGAGGATAATATCAGCATGAGGAATTTGGTGTCAAAACAAAAATGAAAACGAGCACAAAGAATTTGAACATGAAGAAAAACAAGAAGTGCTGCTAGAGGGGAAATATTAAAATGAATCGACGGAAAAAGAGAGAGAGAGATGAAAGAGGCAGAGGAGAGGGAGGCATTTGTGGCCAAGAATGGTTTGGCACACACTATACTGAGGTGTGGTTTTGCCTTGGCTCCCATTAGCCTCTTGTGTTACATCCATTACAGATGTACACACAGACACTCACACACACACACACACACAGACAGTCATACGCTTACATGACAGCACAGTCAAAACACGCCCACATCTTAACCACCATTGAATTCCTCCACCATAATTCTAGTCCTTCCCAAGAATGATGGAATCACTCATTCTGTCCCACTCTCTCTCTCTTTCTTTTTCTCTTTCTCTCTCTCTCAGATGCTATTAGAGGCACCAGTGGCCATGTAATCACTTTGGCTCTCCCACAGGAACACACACACACACACACACACACACCTTGGTAATTACAACTGTAGATGAGGTCCCATTCGCCGTAATCCCAGAGAACGGCTGATGTAGTCAGCAAACGGCAGGTCAAGCGGCGGGAGTGGGACTGTGTGGGTGTGTATTGTTTGCATGCGTCATTTTTAAGCTATTACTTGATGAGGTGTAATTGATGTATGTTCCCAAGCACGCTCACACACACTCTCCCACGCTCGAGTTCATACGCATACTTGAGTACAAATACTCACTTCCTGTATTCGTGCTCCACATGTGCGGCCCCTAACTGACACAGTCTCTCATCCCTCGCTGCATTTAGCATTTGTCCCAATCTTCGTTTATCGTCCTGTCTCTCGGAGGTTTGCCCAGCAGCTTGTTGGCATAGCGATCGCTTCTTCTAACATCCTCTCCGCCACTTTTAAAGTCATTCGATCACAGTACACTTAACAGTATGTGACAGTGTACAATTTTCGATTTTCTTCTGCGAGTCACAGTGTGTCGTTTACACATGAGTTTCCTAGCTCGTGGAAACACTCTGTAATGGGCCTCTGATCAGGGACTTATTTTGACAAACACCCAAATTTTGTTGGCGATTGGAAATTCAAGCCAAAATTGCTATTGTTTGAATTTGGCACAAGTGCTTTGGAGCATTAGCACCGGCTCAAAGATGGAGGAGTTGCATTTCCGGCTGCAATTCTTAAATGCACGCATCCATAGACATAAATATTTAATATCTCCTTTAATGTATGCATGTTATGCCGTTAACGTAAATATCCTCTCAGCAGTCTTTGATGTAAATGTGTAATATTGTTTCGGTTGAGATATCACATAAGGGATTAGTGTTGCGCCACAATGTAAGAGGAGGTCTTTTCTCATTTGAATGGCGACACTAAAAAGGCATTCAATTGGAAAGCTCTATCTTGGAGCCTCATCTTATTGTATATGATAATGTTGTGGTGCAATTTCTTCTGCCGTTTGCAAGACGGCTGATAAAATCAGTCATAGTAAAGCACCTCTCTGGATGCACAGTGTTTGACACTCCCAGCCCTTCGTAGGTGTGTGTGTGTGTGTGTGTGTGTGTGTGTGTGTGTGTGTGTGTGTGTGTGTGCGCGCTTGTGTGCACGCAATGTGCAGATGATTGAGTTACCATGATTTAAAGATGGTTAGAAGATGAAATGCTGCCTCCGTTCCGTGACTAGCGACTCGCTACACACACTTATCTGACGACTCGCTCGCTAAAGGCATTTAATTTGTGGAGAGAGAGTCGGGAAGATGCAAATTTTGAGAGGAGAGGAGGCTAAAAACAGAGAGGAATGAGCAAAAGAGGAGGAAATGGATTAGAAGTTTGAAAAGGTCTAACACAGATACAGTTTAAGTTTGATTTACTGTGTGTTTTCTGTATTGTCTACACTCTTGTGTGAAGAGCTTTGTTCCTTTCCCACCATCCATAGACTGCTATAGTTGTGTGCGTGTGCCTGCATGTGTGTGTCAGTATGTGACCTTTGGTGAGCTGTGCCGGTGAAAGGCCACACGCTCACACATGAATAACTGTGGCGTAGACAGTGGGCTGAATACCAAAGGCAGTCAATAAAAGGTGGCATAGCAAGTAACCAGATAGGACACAATACAGTGGATTACAAGGCCACATATTTGAACCTGCTCAGGGTTTCAGTTACTTTGATTGAACTTGTCAGGTGCCTCAGCAGTGTCAGCCCTAACCACTCTGCAGCACTACTAAGATCGAGGAAGTACTTCACATTTCCTCTCGGGATTAAATCAGCTCCCGGTTTGACCAAGTCTCAAGTATAACAAATACACGTGGCAGAAAAAGGGGCCGACACCACCAACATGGAAATATAGTAAGCATTCATTGAACGAGGTTAAAAGTAAACAAAAGTAATTTTTGTGACACTTTTGCCTTTTTTGTGTGTTGTATCTATTACACCTGTCCAACATCTGAAAGGGAAAATATTCTAATTCAGAATGAAAGCTAGAATTGGACTGAACCCTAGAGGATCGATTGAACTCAGTGCTGCATACCTGAAGTATTGAAGTCCATGGACATTACAAGTGTGTGTGTCTGTATCTGTGTGTGTGTGGGTACTAGTACTGTGTATGACATAGATGTGCTATAGAATACAAGTCCTCCTCACAACACGAGGACTTCCCAGTGAGAGAGAGAGAGAGAGAGAGAGAGTGAAAGAGAGAGAGAGAGAGAGAAGGGGGGGTCATTGACATTCCACTGACTGTGTGTGTGTGTGTGTATACATGTGAGTGCACGCCTCTTCCATCATTGTCAGCGTAGCTCTTTGTCATTCTCGGTGTTGCTGAGGGAAAGGCAGCTTGTTCTCTGTCTGGCTGACCCACATATGGTATGTGTTTAGTTGGAATTCTTCAGTGTGTAGGCTATATATCTACTGAGTGTGTGTGTGTGTATGTGTGGATGTAGTAGTGGGAGATTTGTTCTTTAGATGAAGTGGGGGTTTCACTCAGTCATGTGTGATGCTCCATCTGCTTCCAGCTTAAACCATCCGACCATAAACACACACACCACCTTGGTGCTCTGTTTGGGGGCTTTTCTATGTATTTCGATGGAAGCATACAGCTCCCAGTGCTCAGACAGGGTCAGCCTTGCCACGCTTCACCACAGTGTCACCGGAGCAATACAGTGTGTGCGACGACACCAGTGTCCTCTTCCTTGGACTGTCACACCAGTTGGTGTGGTGGTGAGGGGTCTCTCTGCTCTCCGCTGAGGGAGTTGAACCAGCTGAGATGTCAAATGACATCACACGATTCACTTCACCATTTGGCAAATGTGATTCCATCATAGCTTCATTGCTTTGAATTCTTCCAAACTTCAACCACCAAACATTTAGGAGTCGCTGTTTCAGTTCTAATAAAAATAGTCCCATAGATATAGTTAGTGTGCATTAGATAGTTCAGTGGTGTTGCTTTGTGTCTGCACTAACTGTACTGTGAAAAGGGTTCCAAGCATGGTTTGTAAGCGTTCCACCGCATGAGGATGTCTGACATGTAAAATGTGCACAGACTAGAGAGAGCAAAGAAGGTGTTTCTAATGGTTCTACCTACGGTTGTAGACCAATTGATGGATTTGTTTTGTGTCTTGATTTCCTCAGGATCGCCTGGGCTCACAGTGAGATAGGAAGTGAGTGATTTCATCCCTTTATCTGAATGCCTGTGCTGTGGAAAGACAAGACAGCTTAAAGACTAAGAGAATATATTGGAAGATGCTGTCAGCAGGTGCTTTAAACTGAGCCCAACACGAGTCTCACTATTTGTTATCAGGATGCGTGTGTGAAGTTACACTCACGACATTACAGTTTATGTCAGTGTGGGCTTCAATACATGACAAGGGTCCGTGTTTGATAAGCGCTGAAGCTACGTATAAATTCTTTACACCGTTTTGCGTTCTTTTTTTGATCTTTCACAAATTCAAACAAGTGTAAACACTTTCTTTTAGATTTTAATATTTCATCACACATTTTACAATTCAGTATTTCAAATTCCGCTGAGCTCAGGTTAGTGGAAACCCTGTTACTGTCATTCTTCCTCTCTCTTTCTCATCCTCTGTTCTTCCCTCTGGACCCTGCTGCTTTTCTCTCCTCTGTCCACCCCATTGCTGCTCGCCTTCATTTCCTTTTGTTCTGGAGAGGGGCCACACTGAATTCCCCACTTCACTCCGGCCCCTTTAACACACTCATGCACACATAGGGCCCCTTCCACATCAAAGACAAGAATGCAAGGCTTGCACCCATTATGCACGGGTAGAACCACTTATGTCAAGTGCAGCCCTCTATGTAAAGGTAGTGCATGTGCAGGTGTGTGTGCATGTGTGTTTCCTACAAGCCATTAGGTAGCCAAGAGTGTTTTATGTTCGCAGACATCTCCAAATCAACTTTGAAATGTCAGAGCCATTATCATTGTAACTCCTTTATTTTGTTCCATATCTTTAAACAATTAAAAAATAAATAAATAAACAATTTTCATTGACAATATCATTTGACATCATTTATCCTTCCTCAGCTCCTTCATTCCGTTCCCTTCCTTTTTTCCGCCTGTGTTTCCCTCTATCCTGACAGTCTAACTCTGGCTCTGTTTCTCTGCCATCATGTATCCGAGCTCCATCAGTTGTCACTTACGGCGATGACAGACATCATTCTCATTGACGTGTCGGTGTCTTATCACCAAACTCTCTCACCCCTGTACCTCCAGGCACCCTATCACCAGCCTGTGTGTCTATCAGTCTAACCAGGCCTGCCTGGCACAGATAAAGTACGGTACTAGGGGCTTTGGTGGGCTGGGGGGGTCAGTACATCGAGAACAGATTAAAATGGATGTTATGGGAGGAGGTGATGCGTATTTAGGAAAGTGACACTATGGTAGAGGTGAAATGTTTTTTGTTACTGCCGTTCTTTATTTCATACAGCGAGTCGGCTTTTTCTGGGTTCACGCAAGGTTTGTGGGTGCAGGCAGGGAGTGCTGCGGAATATGAGGGAGTTTTACAAATGATCCACTTTACGGAAATAAACCATAAGTTATAGTACAACTTGTTACTCTCATTTATTGTGTTGGATATTAGGTTTCAGCTGTCTGCTTCTCTCCAGAGGGCCCATCTGTAGAGGAAACTCTGTTATCTCTTTTTATCCCAAGCTCTGCTGAACTGACAGCATTCAAATACGAGGAAAGAACATTGTGGAAATCAGTTTTCAGACAGGACTAACTCACATATTGTATATATTTACTGTGAGGGGCCAGATGGGAATGGAAACAATCAACTTCCGCCATTGCTGTATGTAACCAGGATGACGCTGATTCAGGAAAGTGCAGACAATTTTGACATCCATCATCCACGTTTGTCAGAAAGTTCCTCTCCGCTTTGTCCTCTTCTTTTCCTCCTCCGTCTTTCATTGTTGTGCTTTATATTTATTCAAGACGGTCCCCATGATGTGTTTAGAGTTCATTAATGGTACATTATCCACATTGACAAAAGAGTGGAGATGGGCCTTTGCTGAAAACACAAGCACAGCATCATTCTGTGAATCCATCCATCAAGCACTTAACAGCAAGTAAATACAATACAGAGGACAACGAGACACCAGCGGCATCTCCAATCTTTACTGACTATTGCATTGATCGATGCACACACACCTACAGAGGATACACATAAAGCATTCCCATATAACCATACGGCACATGTAAATGTATAATATGTGTAAATAGATTTTTACATATCAATGCACTGCGGATTCCTCTACATTTATAACTTCACATTTACACATGAATATACACACTTTGTACATACAGCCCTTCAGTTGTAGCATCTAATCTCCTTCTCCCCGTTCTGTCTGTTTCTAGGGTGCAGTAGCTGCATTTGATTCAGTTCGTCAAATATAGCTTATGTAGCTGTCCATTGATTCCATTTCCACCATTCGTGTCAATGTTCCAAATCCAACAGGAAGAAAATGCCTTTGTAATAATCCATTACCCGTTGTTTTCACACATCATCTCCACTCACTTTCCCACTCTCCTGTTTTCGCTTTCTCACTCTGTCTACACCTTTTTCTGTTTGTCCTATGTGTGAACTGCGTGCTCAGAGAGAGAGGGGAAGTGAGGGGAATGGAGAAAGAAGGAAATGCACAAACTGAGATGGTTGGCAAAAGTTTTTTTTCCAGGACCTTGTTTGTCCTTGACCTCACATGTTTATGCTCTGATATTGGACCACTGAGGAAGCAAGTGTTCAGAAGGAAGTGATAGATTAGGATGCCAGCAATGCACATGTGAAAAGTGAGCACCCCACCCACTAAAGCATGGGTCACAGGTGGACTGAAAGCGCAGCTTTTCTAGCCTTCGCGGCACTGGTTTGTTGTCGCAGGAAACTCACAGACCAATTACATTTGTTGCAACTCATCCCACGTGATGCTACTCAGCCAATCAAATCTGTATTCCGGGCAACCCGACTGAATACACGCACACAGAAGAGAGATGGGAGAGAGAGCGAGAGCGAGAGAGATGCAACCATACATAAGTGCGCAGAAAATAAAAGCTCCATTGTATATTTACATGCGTCCCATATTTCTTACTTGAAATGAGAAAAGAAGATTTTATCAGAGTTCTTACATCTTTACAGTTCATGGAGAAAAACTGACAATGTTGTTGAAATATTATTGAATATTTACTTGTTTGATTTGATAGTCAATTATCGACTACATTCAGATGTTGAGAGTTATTCAGACATTATGATTTTCCAGACCGTTGTTTGAGGAAATTCTCTCTAAATGGACCTCTTTGAATTTTAGTTCAATACCCCAACACTATAGTGTGTCATCACCAACACCACGCTATCAATTACCAAAGAATGCCAAAGCAACAAAGTTTCAAAGCAATTTGAAGTGGCTTTGTATTGATACATGTACTGACTAACAATGTATCTGAGGAAATCGTACACTAACCGTCAATGGTGGAGCACAGTCAGTCAATGTACTTGAGGACTTCAAGCCTGCCATTGTCAAACCCTGATTGTGCTCGTTGGTGCCTCTGGATATCTGGGCGTCTCCAGATGCTGTAATAGAAGGCTCGGTATTGGCACAGACACGTAACTTAACTGGAATTGTTGACATCATTGTCTGGTACTTCCCTCAATCTTCAACTCCTGGGGTTTTCTTGAAAGAAGGCAGTACCCTCCTCTGCCCAGATTTAGCAGCAGACTCGACATAGGTTTAAGATTAAACGAGATTTTCCCAAAGACAGCTGGACATTGAAACATTGTCGGAAAGCTCTGCCATATTCAGTATGCTGACAAAACCGGTCGAACACCTCCGGTATCGCTGGGCAGATTTCTTAAACATTATTCGGCACGTTTTGCAAAATGAGCTGCTTTATCAGCCAGATTGATCATCGTAGCTGCACCCACTGCATTTGCATCTTATGCGGAAACCAGCGCCGTCATATTCCTGTAATGAAAGACAATTTTGTGACCTGGCTCTGCCCTGTACTGCCATGGCAGCCATGGATGGTAGGAGAAACACTGGACTGGTCATTAGACAGCCAACTGGAGATGGATGGGGCAGTATGTTCCACAAAGGTCTCAGCATTCATTCAGCCAGGTTTTCACCTATCCTGTTTTGCTGTACTCAGTAACTATGCTGTTGTTAGTGTGTCTGTGTATGTGTATGTATGTGTGTATGTGTGTGTGTGTGTGTGTGTTGGTCCCCATCTAGATACGAGCCATCCGTGAATGAAATGTATCCTTTGTTTACAGGCCCATTATCTGGATAATAACGTCCATATTTCCTCCCATCTCCAGTGCTTTATCACGGCCTTATGAGCTCCTTCTCTCTTTCACTATCTCTCAGTTTTTGTTTCTCTGTCTCACACACACACACACATACACACACACACGCACAGGCAGAGATAAAGGGATTGTTGTCTCTGGTTTTATAGTGAGATTGTAAATAAGTTTTTCCAGCGTAAAGAGTGAATGAGCGTGGCATCCACCTGTGCACGTCTCTTTTTATCAAAGCTCATAGTCCATTCATCTGTCATTGTCTCTCTGAATGTACGTGTGTATACTCATTTATCATTTTGCATCTATCTGAGCGTTCGTCTTGTGTTTTTTTTTTTTTTTTTTTTACGTGTGTGTGTGTGCATGTTCAGTATCATTTTCCAGCTGCTCATTGCCTGCTGTCCCTTGCTTGTCACTGTACGGTGATAGCAGTGCGAGCCGACAAAGCTCAGTAATGGAGGGCTGATACTTGCCCCCCATCATCCCCCCTCCTCCCCCTCATCACTCCGTGCTTTTCATTTACTGCTGAGATGACTTTGACTCACAGCCTTTCCAGCCAGGCAATCTCCTCTTGTATCTGCACCATTACGTTCCCTATCTTGGCAAATTATTTGCCCAAGAAATTTTAAGCATCTCCGCATGTGTGTGTGGGTGCTTTCGATGTGATGCAAAAAGGTACACTGGGTGATTAAATGTCCAGTGAAAGAGACCAAAACTCTGCTGGCATTCTCAATGTGCTTCATATAGCGAGTCAGTGATTCCTTTAAAGTTTCCAACGTTCCAAAATTCTTTGAAATTGAATTTCTCCGAAAAGATCATTGTTACTTACAATATTTATTATTTCATTGATTCTAAGCTTGCATTGAAGCGTGTCCATATCTTACAAACTACAGACCTTTATATCCAGGTTTCAAATAAAATTCAAGAAAAAGTATTAAAAACATATTGCAGAAAGAAAATACAATATATGTTTGAAAAAGGCAGTTGTTTTCAACATACATCTAAATGTATTTTCCCGTGTTTGTCCTGGCAGATCCTGGTGAACTCTGTGAGTCCAAACCGACCGGCTGTGCTCTACGAGAACGTGACGGTGAGCGAGGGAGGAAGCCCCTTACTGAGGGACCTGCTCTTCAGCCCCGACCAGCAGCACATCTACACACTGACTGAGAGACAGGTGAGCTCGTCAACAGGAAAAAACAACAACAGGCTGAACATTCACATTTACCCAAAATATTCATTTCTCTGTACATTTGAGCTTGAAGGCCTCCACATAATAAACTTGAATTATATCTGTTTGCCAGTACTAATGAAATTAATATTTCAGTGATGATGGAACTGTTCTGGATGGAGCTTTTTAGTTATTAAATATACATTAAATCCATTTGTACTTTACTAAATCAGCACCATCTCAACTAAGCTGTGCCTGGGTAAATACAGCTCCTATTTGAAAATGTGTCTCCCACCGCCAGATCCAGATCTTGGGGCTCCACAGTCCTAGGTTGAAGGCTCGTGCTACCCTAGTGTTAAAATAGCGTCAGTCATGTCACCCACCTCTCTCACAAATACAAATCTGACCGCACATACACACACACACAAACCAGAGCCAAATGCAAAAACATAACCTTCTCTAGCACAGAAGATATTTTTCTATGCCACGTTGTGTTTGCTACATGGACACAGAGGTGACATACACAACTATGGTGATTATTAGCCTCCATTCTGTAAAAACACAGATGTAGGCATGTGTGTGTTTTCTTTTTTCTTTTTTTCACAGAATATAGGCACATGCGTAATAATAGACACTTACATGTACCCATCATTAGCCTCCGTATCCAGCATGCCTCATTACAAAAGTTACCACTGGTGACGACGTGAGGCTAGTAATGCCTCATTAACAAACACACGTCTCTAGTGACATATTTCCATCTGGGCACAACCACATGCACAGCGCTCCGTAAATGCACACAGCTAAACACAATATACAAACACAGTTCAGTTGTACGTCCCTGCACATATGTTTGCAAAAGTCATTTCCTCCGCTGGGGTCTAGAACCAACTGTCCAGAGCAGAAGTCACATCCAGTAACCATTAGTCTCTGTGTATCTGCTACTGTAACTACTGTACAGTCTCAACACAATTCATCCCCACTGGATGTAATTACACAGCAACACACACACACACATCCACACACGCCGATCCACTCCCACCTACACACATTCCCGCCATCGCTGTTCTCTAATAATCAAGACATTACACACACGCAGACATACAGGGATGTTACAGGTCACATGTGGTGTGTGTGCGCTTTTGGTCATTACCAGCCCCACCACCGGCTAGGGCTGTGTATTGACTTTGATGGTGAGACAAGACTAGGGGAGGGAGGGAGGAGGAGAAGGAGAGCGTGTCGCATCCCTGTCGCTTCCCAGGTCCACAGCTGCTTCCCCCGTTTTTCTATCTCATTAGTGTCGTGAGTGAAGGAAGGAAGGATGGAGGGTTGGAGTGTGGGGGAGCGGGATTGCACATAATGTGTGAATGTCTGGATTTAATAGATCCAAAACATGAAAGATACAACGGCATAGGAAGACCGAACTGACACTGGGTAGGATCACCTTCACCCTCAGAACAGCATCAATCCGTGAATGGTGGATTCCGAACGTTTTTTGGGGGATTCTGCCCCATGATTGATGATTATTGAGATTCACTGATGCTGAAATGCTTCGCCGTTGCAGGATTTTTGCCAAACATTTGACTGATCACCTGAACCCCTGTTTTAGAAAGCACCGCTCCACAGCAGAGAATTTGGCTTTATAGCAGCTCATTGACATCCAGATTTTCAACGACTTTCATCAGCGACACACCTTAAAAAAGCCGGTCGGCGCACGGTTTATCGACGTTATTACTAATTACTATTAAGGGTCTTGATAAAGAACGAACGTAAAATAGGTTTATTAGTCAAGATAAACAATGACCATAAAATAGGTTTGGGAGTGAGGATAAACACTTGCTTGTGTCTGTGTCTTAGTGACTTCCTGGCCTGTCCTACTTAATCTCTCCAGCTAGAACAGCTAAGGGCACAAGGGACGCACACACTCACAAATACACATTTTTACAACAGTAGTACACACTAGTAGGAGACAACACTCTTTAACTCACACTTGTACACCCTGTGTACACATACAGTTGTTTACACACAAGGGTATTCTTACTCCTATCATGCACTACGCACACATTCTCTTTTTCTCTATCACACACAGACACACACCTTCCTCTCTGTGTGTTTGATCTCCATTAATGTTTAGCAGGCTTGGGTTAAGCAGAAAGGGGGTAGGGGTTGCTGGGCCCCGTAGCTAAAACCCCGTTCCAGTGTTAAGGACCAGAGGGGACAATTTACTTCTCTCGCTCCCACTCCCAACCTAATCTTTATCCTCTGCCCTCCATCTATGCTGCATTGCCCCCATTCCGACTTTTATAAATCCATGTCTGGTTCTACCACTACTACTACTACAACCACCACTTCTACTACTGCTACTACTATTACTACTACTACTACTGCTGCTCAAACACACACACACACACAGACAGACAGACAGACAGACACGCATATGCTCCCATCTTTTATCAAATTGCACGCTCCCTTCTCAGCTACCTTCCGCTATCGCTGCTATATCCCACTATATCCCTTTCTCTCCCTCTAGTTCCTTTACTCTCTCGCTCCTCCCCCCCCCCCCCCCTTT
>OMNV01017624.1:5821-36047 GCA_900303265.1 Brotula barbata
GGGGGTGTCTCAGGAGGCCCGCCACAGCAGCGCACCGTTAATCAATCCGATTTAGACCGGACAGGGACACACTTAGTCGCCGCTCCCGCCAACACTGCCACGGCGGGGAGAGAGAACGCGTGCGTGACCTGCATGCGGTCGCAGCGGCGGGACGTAGAGAGACGGATGGATTTGTGTAGAATGAAGAGATGGCGAGGGGGCTCGCGCACGGCAGAGGGATGATGGAAGGGGCGTGAGGCGCGGAGAGAGAGAGACAACAATTAATGGAGTGATGTGAGTTGAATAAAAACAAAGGAAATGTATCGATTAATTTCAGTCTTAAGGAGAAAAAATGTTCAGCCTCGGCGCGAGGAGGAAATTGAGTAATGAGTTGAATTGATGAAATGGGGGGAAAACTCATTATGGGATAAGGAAAAATGGTCTTATTTGATTTGTGGAAGTGATCACAGGGGAAACAGGGGGTGTTTGACGACTGACGGAGATGATGGACCACAGCAGACCCGGTGCAGGAGACGAGGATGGAGCGAGGCCGTCGTATTAGCATTCATTAATATGTATGGGCCTGCGTACTTTATTTTCCACTGTTAAAAGAATTGTCTGCTTGAATCGTCGGTCCCTTAACCAAAGAACTCATTAGAAGACGATGAGATGATTTGCTTACTGGGAAACACTAAAAGAAGTCGAGTTCAAAAAAGGCAAATGAATATCAAGAATTCCATCTCTTCAGTCCTTTGAGGTCTTTGCAGCTCATCTTTACATCTGTAGCACGTTGGAGGTGTCGGGTTCCATCCTGGTCTTAATCAAAGCACGCTCGTTTCATGGGTGTCTGTAGGAGCGTCGCCAGCCGGCAACACGGAGACGTTAAACGTTTGAAGCGCGGGCTGCATTTGGCCCCGGTGTCATAAACGCTCTTATGTAATCATCCACAGTGCATAACGACTTTCTTCAAATGGCTGCACGTGTCGTTAAAGAGCCGCAGTGCACTGGGTTCCTCCACGCACGGATAAAAAGGCGGGGAGTAACTCATCGCACCGCCGCTCCTCGCGTCCAGCCTGCGTCGTGACGTTGCGATGCGGATGAAGAGCGGCGCGTGGCCTCCGTTCCTGCCGCAGCCTTCTCCCGCCGTGTTGGCTACATAACGCAGGCGGTCCAGGATGCCGTATTATCGGTGAACCTGCCGGAACGCTGCGTCATAGCCCGGGGAAAAACATCGGTTCATTATGGGAAAATGGGGCATTTGCTGACAGTTTTGCTGACTTTTGAAAATTGCGATGTCATTCTTCATGACTAATTGTTCCGAATGTGGATTTAGGACGTGGATCTTCATTTGACGTCCTTACACTGTCCGTCTGTGTCTCCACCGGTGAAGATCATTTGGACAACTATTCACAAACAAACTATTTCCCGTTTGAAGAAAAGTGTGTCCAGCAGCTGGTGGTGTGTTGACGTGTTTGCTGCCACGTCAGGGACACAGTCATGACGCGTCTGTACAGTAACCCCCTAAACGCTGCCACATGAATGAGTAGTTCACTACACACCGAGGCCAGCAGGTCAGGGTCATTTAAAGGACGCTGGAAAACATTTCACATTCATAACCCGTTAATTATTGAGTGGACCACACAGGAAAGTCCTTTTTAACAAAGTCAGGATTTTCAGACGTTATGCAATCTCTTCAATTTCTCTTAATTCTGGATGTGTTGGCTATCCTTTGGTACAGATTATATTTGGTGTCTTTGAACTAGAATTAACATAAAATAATGCAGGAAACATCCAAATGATGACTATATCATTTTTTGTGTCTGATTTTAATATTATCACCGTAATGATGATAGTAATAATCTGGCTTTATGTTGCTTGTCGGAGGCCTGTTGGGCCTTGGTGGAGGGATGTAATCTGTAATCTCTGAGTGAGGCACGTCATTGATTCCATAATTTTCCCTGTAGATACTCGTGTAGCCTTCAGACCAGCTACACGTCCTGTTCGTGGGGACTGGAAGGACGTTTTCTATCTCCTGAGTAGAAGAGGAGGATGGACATTTTCAGATGAGCAGGGCTGCAGACCTGGGAAATAACCGACAAGTTGTCGGCTGGCTGCTCGCTTCTAATGTTTACGAGCCGTAATCGGCCTCAGCAATTCAAATAAAAACACATTCCCGCACATCGGCGGTCACCGTGCACACACACACGTTTGTGGAAAGGCTCAACGATGACAAACGATGGAAACGTTGGCCATTTTTGTCCCGATAGCCTCCAGACGATCGTATCAGAGGTTTCAGTGCAACAGGTGACAAACGCCGAGTATACCAATACGACAGTACTTTAGGGGAGTACCAATATTTTACACTATTTTTACTTTTATTTAACTACATGTGTATATTTTCCCTTCACTCCTTTAGTCCAAACAGGTTGTTTGTGTAAAACGGTGGTGCAGACTGGGAGACACAAGACTGGAACAAAGAGATTGATTTAAAAAAGATAAATAACAACGACCGAACTATTTGATTACTTTGATCTATTTGATTACTTTGATCTATTTGATTACTTTGATCTATTTGATCAGTTTGATCCATTTGATTACTTTGATCTATTTGATTACTTTGATTTATTTGATTACTTTGATCTATTTGATTACTTTGATCTATTTGATTACTTTGATCTATTTGATTACTTTGATCTATTTGATTACTTTGATTTATTTGATTACTTTGATCTATTTGATTACTTTGATTTATTTGATTACTTTGATCTATTTGATTACTTTGATCTATTTGAGTTAGCTTGTGTTCTTCCTGTGTGTGATAGTTTCATATTTTTCTTTGAAGACATGCGAAGGGTTGGACAGGATTATAATCTAGTTCATCTGAATACCAGTACAGCTCTGAGAGTAACAAAAATACTTTTACATCCAATACTCAAATACAGTTATTATCCAATATAATATTTTCATACTCGAGTAAAATGACTTTTTCAGTCATTTTTAAATGCGACATCTGTACTTTTGCTCAAATATAACTTTGAGGTACTTCATCCACCAAAGATTACAGGGACTAATAATAATAATAATAATAATCTACCAATAGAATAAAGAGAAATAATGAGAGCCAGTTAAAAAAAGTCATGTGATATTTAATTCCTGTTCCTGTATCTATGATATATGTAATCATTTCACGTGAAACCGACGTGTGATGTCAGTGAGTGAGGACTGATTAAATCTTGCTTTTTATCAGGAGGAACATATATAGAAATCCATATTTCTCCAGATGCCTCAGCCCTGTAATTAACATTTAGATGGCCACGGCGGACGCTCTTCATCTGCAGGTGATGATTAGTGACTGGAGGCTACAGGAGCATTGTGGGAGCTGAGGCTCGAAGAAGCAGAAGGAAAAAAAAGGAAGATGAGACCGACAAATTGGGTTGATTTAATTAAATATCAGACACAGGATGGAGATTTTCCCAAAACCTTTTTTAAATCTTTTTGATAGTACCGTCTAATAATTTCACTCTTTTCAATTAGCTGAATGTTATTATCATCAAACTTGTCAAACAGTGACAGAACAGACGAGATAAATCAAAATAATAATCAAAATAACTCATCCTTCCTCATATTTATGAGTGAATTTATTAGGAGATGATTTGGTGATTGAATAGATGCTCTTGTTTGTTTGAGCTTTAAATCTGCTGATGATGTCGTTTTGTCCCCGTCTGCCTCACGTGTATAAACTTTGAATCTTCTTTGGATCTCTGCATTAAAGTCTGTCTTTATCTCAGGTGAGAGCCAGCGCCATCGCTCAGGATGCAGATCAGAACTATGACTACGCCTCCAACAGCGTCATCCTGCATCTGGACGTGGGGGACGAGGTGTGTGTGCAGCTCGACGGGGGCAAAGTTCACGGAGGAAATACCAACAAGTACAGCACCTTCTCTGGCTTCCTCATCTACCCGGACTGACAGTGTACTCACGTTCTGACTCTCTCTCTCTCTCTCTCTCTCTCTCTCTCTCCTCAAACACAAAGTGCTTGTTTCCCATCATCATCAAGCAAAAATGCTTCTCCCCTTTTGCCCTCAAAACTTGCTATACTTTCATAATGTAATTTATGGTTTATTACCGTGTTATTGCGCCCATGAAAGCTGTATTAACATACGTCAAATAAAGATGAGCTGTGTACAAATGAATATAAAATTGTATATATAACCGGTCGGGATTTATTTCTGATTGACAAATCTGTGTAATCATTATTCTGTGCCATGTACACAACGTGTAAGCATGACATGTTTCACACACACACACACACACACACGCTCTTAGACGCACGTGGATTGGAGTGAGATGAGCATTTCAGCCAGTGGTCTGAAATCATGTGAAATGATCTCTGAACGCAGACTGTAAATCGAAGCGTGTGTGTGTGTTAGTGTGTGTGTGTGTGTGTGTGTGTGTGTGTTTGGCTGCAGCGCCTTCGCCCTGAGATGGATTTTCAATACGACTGTAGACACCAAGCGAGAAAGTCATGAATATATTGATCGCAGCTGATAATACACACAACACAGTAAACATCAGTGAGTGTGTTTTCAGCCTGTGTGTGTGTGTGTGTGTGTGTGCAAACATACAGTATGTGTTCCCCCTTCAGTTTGTATTGACGCTCATGTATGCTGGATGAAAAACACGGTGTTGCTGTTAGTTTTACCTGCACAGACTCTGACAGCTGCTTGCAAGGAGGGTGTCACATTGTCAGTAACAGTCCCTTCACACACACACACACACACACACACCACACACTCTTTATCAATACCGAGGTTTATCTCGGAGATTTTCCACGAGCCTCATCATGTGGCGTTAACGAACTGAGGGCTGTTCAGTCACACTCACGCCCTCCATCACCTCGCTGTTTTCTAGATTATGACCTCACTTTACTGTCACTGTACCCGTGTAAAGATGTCGCTTTATTTCACCTGCCATATGCCATACCTGTAGCTTTCTGTGCCTTACACACTCTGTTTATTTTCAGCATGCAAGAGAGTTTATCAGGTTTTCTCCTAGAATACAAACGATATCAAAGGGATGGGATTGATTTGACACGAATAATAACAATAAAACTGGCACACATCAGACGGCAACGATGTAGTTTAAACATTCAGAGCTTTTCTCGTGGGTCGGCCATTAAAGCACGATCGTTATGTTACGTAGTGGATTACCCGGCAGTGACTGAGGACACTAACTGTGACTTTCTGAATGTAACAGAAGGTAAACGCTGCTGTAAATAGGAAGCCACACTATACGGTGGGAAACATCTGTGGCAGTTATGTCAGTCGGAGTTTTCATTTTCTGTCATTTCTAGTAAGTGGCTGTAGCCAAATTATTGTACTAAAGAAACGTCCATCCGGTCCTAGATGGGTACAAAGTAAAAACTCCGTTCAACATGTCTATTTTAGTTGTAGTGCAATGTGAAACCAAAGGTTAATATTGCCATAAAAATACACATATTAATATGCATGGTAGAGAAATTTGTTCCTGTCCCTACGAATGACCCCATGTGGCTCTGACCTTTGACAGCATGTCACGATTTGGATGTGATCTCTCCTGAACATGTCATTATTGTGCTGTAACTGAACAAAAATGTCCTAATGTTGTATAAAGCCCAGCGTCCGTCTGTCCGAGTGGTTTGACGTTAACGTCAGTGCCAGGCGTTATGATGTACGTGTACGTGTGTGTGTGTGTGTGTGTGTGTGTGTGCGTGTGTGTGCGTTCTCTGGCACTGTTGCCTTTGTTTCTGAGCAGTTTGGATTCATTGTTGTCGCTGTACTTGAGTTGTGTGTACTTGTTATGTATGATATCGACATAGATTTATTCTACCCTTGAAGACCATGAAACAATAAAAAAGGAGAAGTTAGGATTATTTTGAGAATTTATTGCATCTCTGTACATTACAAGAAGTCAATCCAAGCAGAACTAATTGTACATGTTGTGTGTGTGTGTGTGTGTGTGTGTGTGTTCACGGTGGGTTTTGACAAAAATCCCAGCAGCATTTATATTTACCTCAAAACCTACAACACATCCAGGTCAGGATAGAAAATCTTTCTTTAATAAATGGGAATTTGGATTTGCAGTTTTTGTTCCCTGTCATTGTTACAAAATAAGTCTGATTTCAATGAAGAGCATCCGCCACGTAGCCGAACCCCGAGACCTGAACGTGAACTGCCAGAGCTCTCTTACCTGAATAAACACACGCAGATGGAGCTTTAATGAAAGGTCAGAGGTTATACCGGCGCGGGTGTGAAGGTTTTCACTGAATGTGTTGCGGATGAGAGGTCTAGCCGGCGTCGGTGGGGTTGTAGCGCAGAGGCAGTATCTATCCCCCTCTGGATCCCAGAGCTCTCGGCTGGCAGATTTCAGTGCTAAATTAATTGGACAGGGAGAGAGGGCTGAGGAGGGAAGCATTCAGCCCCATTAGCAATCCCCCCATGGAGGACAGAGCTGAGAGGATCACAGACTCACAAATAGGAGGATTAAAATAATCAATAGGCCTCAGTCTCCCTCCTGCAGCACAGAGGGGAGAATCACACGCCAACACACACACACAGACACACACACGCACGCACACAGATAGGCGGCTATGGGCACATGCTACAAAAAAAACACAGACAGGGCAAGGGAGACCGGTTGAACAGGACAAACTCTTTTAACTGGTTAATGTGAACCTCTGACTAAGTGAGGACCAGTTTAAAGGTCAGAGTGATTGAAACAGTCTGACACGTCTATATTTGACTCACTTTTGTTTTTTCCAGGCTTCGTTTCGGCTGAAATTTATGTAAATGTGAATCTGTTGTTAATTGACTCTTTTTGTTTAACGCAGAATAAAATCAACTTGTGATAGTCTATTCAGGGATCGCCATAATAAGTGCCGTGACTGTATTTGAACATTTAATAGGATGAAATAGTTCTCTGTGTATTTAGTACAGATCTGAGAATAATTCAGTGCAAAATAATATGCACAACGAGCACAAACGCGTCCCACAGATACATCCTTCAAAACGTACAGCAGATACTCTAATCACTATATTAATCACTCCTAGTTTATTGAGTCCCCTGTATGGAGAGGCTTTGGTCTGAAATGTATTTATTGTCTTTCGCCGGAAGTGTTCAAATAAACATATTTAAAACGTAGGTGTTTATAAAACAAAATATGACTAAGATGAGGAAAATACACTATGAATATACATTATAGAAGACAGTAAGCATTAACAAATACACGTAAACTTTGATCTGGGTTACGGTTGCCATTTATACACACATAGTGAAAATATCTTGGAAAGAAAAACTATTTAAAATGGCAATTAAAACCTTATTTTGTTTCACACGATGGCTGTATGAATCACCTGCCTGAGAAATGAAGGCTTAAAGATGAATCCAGGAAGACTTCAGGCATTTATTCACAATAACCGTCCCTTCCTTTAAGTCTATGGGTCTCTTTTTATTCTTGTGTATTTAATTTATTTGTGGCACATTTTAAATGTACTGTTTTAAGGAGTTAAAATACAGTATAATCCATCATGTAGCGTAATAGATTTGGTACGTTTTCCCCCCACTCACATATGAATCATTCACATTTTTTAAATGTGTGTGTTCAATAATCATCACCAATAAAGCCTGACCAGTAGTCAATTTCTGAGGCTGAGATCATCAGCTGATAACATTTTTAAACACAAACACATAAAATAAAGGAGGCTCTCAAATTTGGCTAAGGACTGGTCACAGACACATTATTATTATTGCTTTAATTAATATTGTTGTTGCTGTTGGTACGCAGAAATATTCTAAAATTGAATTTAGAAAAAAAAAAAAAGGATAGATGCATCCCACAAAAAAAGGCCCCTGTCCCTAAAATCACTCACATAATGTCGGGGCAGATCGTTTCGAAAAGATTTGCTACACGATCCCGCCACCTGCTGGACAATCCCTGTTCCTACAACACTGCTGATGGCCAATGGCTGCAATGCCATCTCTTGTCCGCTAGGCGGCATGCGACGTCGACTGGTGGTCTGCAGGCAAAGATGGCGGTGCGGAAGAAAGACGGCGGCCCGAATGTAAAATATTTTGAAGCGTCTGATACCGTTTCTCAGTTTGATAATGTTCGCGTCTGGCTGGGAAAGAATTACAAAAAGGTACTGGCTGCATGTTTTGCAACCACGCATACTTAAGCTTAATTTTTGACAGGAAAATGTGGGGACTAACCTATTGGGCAGATGCGGTGACAAAGAGAGGAGGGAGGGTGCTGCTGAACGTCCAGCTGTTTGGTTCACACGAGCCGGGATACAAAAGGATGCTGAGCCGACAGCTGCACCAGATGCAGCCGCTCCCCGGATTTCCCCGTACATTACTGAGAACAACCCCATTCAAAAGCAGCACACAGCCCGGCCTGCGGGGTGGATTTTTGGGAAACAGGCTGACTTTAGCCAGCCAGCAGCTAGCTAGCTTTGGAGCTAATGGGCTAACAGAATGCAGCTCAGATCCAGATGTTGCCTCTGTGGCGCGCCGCGCGACTGCAGCCGTGGCCCGTTAGCACATCTGCGGTGTTGGTTTTCCCACTGATTTAACACGATTCCTCCCGTGCCTTTAAAAATACGCCTACAGATATGATTGAATTTAGTTTATTATGAAATTTGCTTCATTATTTTACCTTGATTCATATTTTCATTCCTGTCATCGAAATCATAAAGCACAACTCCGCTTCCACACCATGGCATGGCTCCGTATACACACAGCACATTAAAGCTATTGATTGATTGATTTATTTTTCATTTCTGATTGTGTGTTCCCCCCTCGTGGCTCAGACCTGACCGCCTGCCTGTGCTCTTGTCCCCCCCAGTACATCCAGGCAGAGCCCCCCACCAACAAATCTCTGTCCAGCCTGGTGGTCCAGCTCCTCCAGTTCCAGGAGGAGGTGTTCGGTCGACATGTCAGCAACCCACCACTCACCAAACTACCAGTATGCATCCTTCCTCATACATCATCAGAGTTAATAAATACCCTGCAAAACTGAAGAATTGAAGCAATGTAAAATGTGATGCCTCTGGTGGGTTTGTAGTGGGTTTAGTAAATATGCCCCCCGGTGTTAAACAGGCTTTGAATGCTCTGTGGTAATTTAGCTCAAGTTTACTGTCTAACCACAGCTGTTTTTGATTTATTTGTTTTGGACTTACTGTATCTGGTTGAATGAATCACTCGGGGCTGTTTTTGCAAACAGAATAAAGGTCTCACAAATCTGAAACAGAGTCGAAAAGAGCCAATGAACTCATCACATGTTAGACCCTATTTATCCATGACACGCTTTGTGTCATGGATAAATAGTTTTCCTCATGATACTCCCTAATCCAAAGTCGGTTTTAATCTCTACTTGAATCATTCTACGTGGGGCATTGTGTAACGGCTTTGTTTTCGTTTTACCAGATGAAATGTTTTCTAGACTTCAAATCGGGAGGGGCTCTCTGCCACATCCTGGCTGCTGCCTACAAGTTCAAGAGTGACCAAGGCTGGTAAGAGCTTCTTTCTGACTGGGTTCATTCATACACAGTGGGTTAGTTAGCTGTCGGTAGCTAGACTGAAAGTGCTCAAATGGATGTTGGCTATGCTGCCGTTTCATGTGTAACTCCAGTCTAATTTCCTGGTAGGCGCAGGTTTGACTTCCAGAATCCATCGAGGATGGACCGAAATGTGGAGATGTTCATGACCATCGAGAAGTCCTTGGTACAGGTGAGTTCATCGGGAGTTTTCATCTCAGTCCTCAGTAGTTGTTGCTGAGGCAGAGGATGAATTTTCATCGCGTTTGCATATTTGTACTGCTGCACACACTCAAACTAAATGAATGCAAATATAAATTGTGCCTGAGGGGTTACCTGTTTGTGGTGTCAAGTTGTCTGAGCCGTACAGAGGAGATATTGACAGAAGATATAGGTCACAACATCATCTAAACACATGTCTGCCTGTTTCTCTATTTCAGAACAACTGTCTGACCAGACCAGTGATCTATCTGAGTTCTGACATAGAACCAAAACTGCTTGGGAAGCTGAAAGATATCATCAAGAGACACCAGGTGTGTATTCAAAGACGCAGTGTCTTCCTAGCCGGTATTCATTTCTTGACCACATGTTCATTGTGTGGACTTTCTGTTTTACAGGGCTCAGTGACTGATGACAAGGCCTCCAGTTCCCATGTTGTAGTACCAATCCCCAGCAGTTTAGAGGAAGGTGAGGCCTCACACTTCTATTGAGCTGCTACGGTTTATATATTTTTTGGCACACTGGCTAAAATAATGACATTACCCTACACTTTGTCTTCTCCAGAGGACTGGGTGCGTCCTGTGATGAAGAGAGATAAGCAGGTGCTTCTTCACTGGGGCTATTTTCCCGACAGGTTGGTCCTGAGCTGAAGCACAGTAACACACCAGCAGTAGAGAAACCTGATTACTGCAGCAGAGTTTCTCTTTAATTGAGAACTCTTCCCTTTGTTTGTTGTTAAACCACCGATGTGTCTTCTGTGTAATCCGTTCTCTTCATATCTACATTGCTGTTTTGTGGCGCCCCGTACTTGTATTGTCTCCTTCTGTAATTTTGTCTCTGTCCTTGACCTTTTGATTTTGCTCTCTGTTTAGTTATGACACGTGGATCGCAGCGAGTGAGATTGAGGCGTCTGTGGAGGACGCTCCCAGCCCAGAGAAGCCCAGGAAGGTATTTACCTGTCTTTGCTGTTATCCTTGTCTCTCTTTTTGTTCGCCCCCTGCAGTCTTGCAATTTTAGCTACATCTCCCTTCCTTTTTTGTGCAATAAACTTGCTGTAGTAAACCTTTTTCCTCCCCATTGGACAAAATCATGGTTTCCATTTCATATTGTAAGAAGTGGAAAGTTCCAGATGTCTCGTGCATCATCGAATACATATTTAGCTGCATGTCTTCCTGGTTTACATACATAAATTTAAACACAATGGAGCTTTCAAACCATTGTGATGATAATTTGAAAATCAAACCAAGTCATGTGGATTTATGTAATGTGTACTTTTGTAATGCTCTACTCTCTTTAAGTATTCTGTGGGATTACAGCCTTTGATTTCCCCAGATTTAATAGCCCTTATGTTTTCTTTATTCTTCATATTTGTCTCTGTGGAACTGGAACTGCCGTTGCAAATTGGCACTTGAAGGAACAGAGTAACGGCAGCTTATTGGACCATAAATTCAAAGCGCAGTCAGAAACGCTTATTGTGCATCCAGAGCATCACATACTTGAGGCGTTTTGTGTTGAGTGTTGAGAGCAGTGAGGCAGAAATGTTTACAGAGATACTCATACAACATTAATGTCACGCGTTTAGCCTGCTGCCACTGGGAAGAGCCCTTCCTTCGAGCCAAAAAAGCTTTGATCATGCTTACCATTAAACACTACATTAATGTTTGTCCCTTTACTGTGCTACTTGCTACACAAAAATATGGTTGTTCTTTCAACAAAAATGTGTGGAATTTAGAATTCGCTTGCATTTACTTGATACAGACCATTATAAACTGCACATTTATCCTAAAGCTGCCGTTTGTTGCCAAACCTAACAACATTTTGACTCAGCCAAGGGACCGGAGAATCCATGCATTTCATTAATGTGACATTTTTTGTGTTGCGACTTAACCTTACAGATGTTGTGATGTAATTCAAATTTGATTGAAGAGATTTAAAAGTCTGCCCAGAGCCAATATTGAACAGTTCTGATTATTTGTGAAACAGTCCTTTATTCTCTGATGGGTTTTTTGTGATTGCATTGTTTGTGTACAGGTGCATGCCAAATGGATTTTAGACCTGGACCAGTATAACGAATGGATGAACGAGGAGGACTATGAAGTAGGGGAAGGCTGCCCGAAGAGGAAGAGGATCTCAGCCAAGACTCTGACAGACGAGGTAACCACGCCTGATGAACGGCGAGATAAGAAGCCAGGCAGTGCTAAAAAGAGGAAGCGCTCCCCGTCACCCTCACCCACCCCACCGCCGCAGGAGAGCAAGAAGAAGAACACCAAAAAAGGGTTTGTGAGATCTCACTCAACAGCTGTTGCACAATCATGTGTTTTGTTGAAAAATTAGCAAAAGTTCAATTAGTTTTTGCATCTCTGGCGACAGGCCAACGACCCCATACACCAAATCCAAACGGGGCCAGAGGGAGGAAGAACAGGAGGATCTTACGAAGGACTTGGACGATGCATCACCTGTTCCTGCCACTGAGGAGGGCAACTCAGCAAAGACAAGTACACAGCATAACCAAATACATATACGAAAGACAAGGAAAAACCACTCATAACGCAGAGTGTCCTCGTTTGAGGACGTTATTTGTTTTTGACCAATGATCGATCATGTCTTTTATGCAGCTAACACAAAGAAGGACTCGGATTCAACCCCAGTCAAAGGAGGTACAGACATGGGTGAGCGCCTTGGAGCAGTAAACTGTTGAGAATTTTCTCCCAAATCATTTTTCAGTATATGAGCAGGCTGAAACCTCGTTCACCATAAGTCTCTTTTTATGTCTTTTTTGTTCATTCACCACTGATTTGATCAGATGAACAAGAGGATGAGTCCATGGAGACAACAGGAAAGGTACGGTATTCAGAGAGAGTAAACAAACGTAACCTATGAACAAAGAACCAGGATCTGAATGTGTGTGTTTTTTGTGTGTAAACAGGAGGAGGAGGAAGGCTCTCCGAGTGGGAAGGGTGAACCAGTGAAAGGCTCAGACCTTCATGAGGACAATGTGACTGAGCAGACTCACCACATTATCATTCCCAGCTATGCTGCCTGGTTTGACTACAATAGGTAAAACAAAAACAGTCGTCCGTGTGCTCACATGCACTTCAGTAATGTGATAATTCCTAATTTTTGGCAGGAAAACAATTTCGTATTTGTGAACTGGAAACTCGAATTCCTTCACATAAGAGGGGATCGCATCAAGGTTTCTGTGTGTTCATGATAAAGACCAAGATATGCTCAGTTGAGGGTTATAGCAATGAATAATAAAAAGAAAAGAAAGACACATATGCTATATTTATCCACCCTAAACTGGACAAACCTGCTGTGATGTTTCCTATAAGTCATCAACACGTAGGCTGTTGTAGTATGTCAGGCCAGGTGTAAGGATGTGGGAAGAGCGATGGTAGAAATCAGCTTCATGGAAAATCCACGGGTGTCATTTGTAGTTCAAATGAAAAAACATTATTCTCAGCCCCAAGTAGCTTACAGTGCCACCGGTCATCTGTATTTATTGTATTTATTTCATCTGATTTAAATGTATTTATGGAATTTGATCTAATTGTTTCCTCTACAGTGTTCATGCTATTGAGCGCAGAGCCCTTCCAGAGTTCTTCAATGGAAAGAATAAGTCCAAAACCCCAGAGATGTAAGTTTTCTATTAACATATTCACTTTGGTAACATTTGACGTATTTTTTTGACAGGTTTAAAAAGTATTCACTGGCATTTTGATAATTAGTTCCTTAACATTTTTCATTTTTGTGTCTCCTCCATCTTTCCCCAGTTATTTGGCTTACAGGAACTTCATGATCGATACCTACCGACTGAACCCTCAGGAATACCTCACCTCCACCGCATGCCGCAGGAACCTGGCAGGAGACGTGTGTGCAATTATGAGGTAGATGGAAAGTTGAATGTGGTTGAATTTAACGTGTGTAAACATACATGTCTGCCGCCGCACAATTTGGTCCGGTTTTGGTCCTAATGTTGGTACCAAGGCTTACTCTATGCCTCTTCTCCTGCAGAGTCCATGCCTTCTTGGAACAGTGGGGACTGATCAACTACCAGGTGGACTCTGAAAGCCGACCAACACCCATGGGCCCCCCACCCACCTCTCACTTCCATGTCCTAGCAGACACTCCGTCCAGCTTGGTACCCCTGCAGCCCAAAACCTCTCAGGTGCTTATAAACTGCATCACTACCGAACCCTTTATGCTCCCACCATTATTTATCCCATTATTACTGCTTTGTATGCTGCTGTTTGTTACTTTGTTGTTTCTTCTGTTTTAACTGGGCTGTTGGGGAAATACATGACAGAAGAATTTTACTCTCCTTATAACTGTACAATGAGATGAAACAATCAAACTCTTGAATCTTGAACTGATAAGCTAAACCCAGAGAACAGATCCTGGAGTCCTAAACACTTGTCCCTCTGTCACTGTCCACGTGTAGACTCCATCCACCCAGCAGATGATCCCCTTCCCAGATAAAGTAAAGGACAAACCAGCAGATCTTCAGAACTTTGGGCTAAGGACCGACATGTACAGCAAGAAGACAGGCTCTACAAAGGTCAGCTTCATGAGGATGAGTTATTGAATGCCTCATTTGCTGTAATACCTCAATATATTAACATGATGATGTGGACGGGTTTCTGTGAACAGAGTAAGAGTGCAGCCAGCTCCATGAGAGAGTGGACGGAACAGGAAACACTACTACTACTTGAGGTATAAATCGTCCTAAACGTGATGATGAAGTAGTTGTGCCTGAAAAAAAAAAGGCCAATAATAAGTGAGACTGTAGGAATGTGGAGCTAAGTGTATCCCCCATCCCCCGTTCCCTCAGGGCTTGGAGATGTACAAAGACGACTGGAACAAAGTGTCAGAACATGTGGGCAGCCGTACGCAAGACGAGTGCATCCTGCATTTCCTGAGACTGCCCATCGAAGACCCCTACCTGGAGGACACCTCCTCAACTCTGGGCCCTCTGGCCTATCAGCCGATACCTTTCAGCCAAGCAGGAAATCCTGTCATGAGCACTGTGGCCTTCCTTGCCTCTGTAGTCGACCCTCGTGTGGCCTCCGCTGCAGCCAAATCCGCGCTGGGTAAGAAAGAGATTTTTTACATGACAGTGTGAGCTGCTTCTCATTAATAACCCGTGTCTGTCTCCCTCTCAGAGGAGTTTTCACGTATGAAGGAGGAGGTTCCAGCAGCGCTGGTGGAGGCACACGTGCGGCGGGTAGAGGAAGCGGCAAGAGTGAGCGGCAGACAGGACCCTCTCTACGGCCTGGAGGGCAGCGGCATTGCAGGCACTGGCTTGGAGGAGGGAGAGAGACCTGGTAGGGGATGAATTAAAATGAGATCTCTATCAAAATACACATTTTCATGTATTAATTATAGATGTTCATGTTGTCGTCAGCGCCAAACAGAATACACTTTTGCTTATACGGAGCAGCATTTGAGAAAAGCTACAGAACCATACTGAACCTCCCACGTAGGAGGAAAAGACAAATATCGTGTTCTGTTTGTCTTCTCTTCTGGCCTACAGATGAAAGCAATGAAGAAAGTAAGAGTGACAGCCAGTCAGCTGAAGAGAAGAAGGAGGCCAAGGTATGACTGGTGTTTGTCACAATGTAATGTCTGTTCATGTTTTGATGGTTTCTATCCACCAACGCTGTGATACTTTCATTGCTGCTCACACAGGAAAGCAAGGATGGAGCTGTAGAGGAGGAGGAGAAGCAGGGAGAGAATGGAAAGAAGGAAGAAGAGAGAGGGAGAGAACCTGAGGGAGAGAGGGAGGCTGAGAAAACAGACTCAGAGATGGGTATGAATATCATGTCTGTCACATTAACACACGTGTGCTTGGCAAAAACTAAGGCTTGTTCACGTCACTTAGGCGACGGAGAGAAGGAGAAGGATGGAAAAGAGGGAGCGGAGGAGGGGCAGAGAGAAAGCGAGAGTGAGGGAGAAAGGAAGGCGAAGGTGGAGCGCGACGTGGGAGAGGGGAACCTGGCCACGGCAGCTGCCTCGGCTCTGGCTGCTGCAGCTGTCAAAGCCAAGGTAACGTCACTCATCGCAGTACATCCACCGTGCAGTTCATCCTTCATCATCATCATCACTTTTAAACACTTCCTCTCATTTGATTTCTTCTCAAGCATCTGGCTGCAGTGGAAGAAAGGAAAATCAAATCTTTGGTGGCTCTGCTGGTGGAGACCCAAATGAAGAAGCTGGAGATTAAACTGAGACACTTTGAAGAACTGGAAACTATCATGGACAGAGAGAGAGAGGCGGTGAGTGAGGCATGCTGGGACATGTGGTGTCGGGGGCTACAGAGTGTTGGATTATGTGTCTCTTTGTGTTTAGTTGGAGTACCAGAGGCAGCAGCTGTTAGCTGACCGTCAGTCGTTCCACATGGAGCAGTTGAAATATGCCGAGATGAGGGCTCGCCAGCAGCACTTCCAACAGATTCAGCACCAGCAGCACAGCCAGGCGGGGGGTCCTCATTCCAACCAGGCTGCCTCAGGCCCCCCAGCCCCGGGCCTGGCGGCTGGTCAACAAGCTCCCAGCACACCAGCACCGCAGCCTGCACCCAGTCCTGCACCTCCAGCTGCTTCTGGAGCAGCTCCTGAGTCCCAGCCACCTGCTGGTACTCACGCCTCACCTCCCTGCCCCCCAGGCCCGGCCCCGGCTGCCCACTCCAGCTCCAGCACTACTCCAGCACTCCATGGTGATGATGTGTCCTTACTCTGTTTAAACTTGAAGCTGCATCGTGGGAATTATATGATAAAGACAGCATTATATCTGTTACATTTTAACTGTATATATATATATATACAGTATGTTTGTATATAAGATTTATTTGTTACTACCATTGTTAACCTGTTAGCATCTTAGACTAAAGTTCTAGTTGCCACATCTGTAATCAACCAAATCAGCGACTGTGAGTGTTTTTTTACATGATTACCTGAGGGCTGAACTCACTGTCCAATCAAATTACAAAATGACACTCGGATGAAACTGTTAATCTTAGTTAAAGCTATTTTTTTATTGTGCCTTGCAGGATGTTTGTACTATACAAGTTTAGTATGGTGTAAGATAATTTAGTCAAATCTTAATCAGCCAAATGCAGCATTACATACAGTCAATAGATGTTTCATTTCTACATTTATGTGATGGTCTGACATTTCTCTCCTCTTTGACCTCTGACAGAACCCAACGCTGCTTTGCCTGGAGAAACGCTCCACCCATCAGCTCCAGTTCCACCTCCACAGTGAGACGGAGAATGAAAGAATTGCTTGGGTGTCTGAACTTTGACCACTTTGAATCCTGCCTGTATCATCTGAAAAGTCAAACCGAAGGAATAGAAGACATTTTACATTTTCAGTTGGTTCAACGGGACAACAGATGCGAAAAAAAGAAAACATCTGAATTTGGCCACTTCGACTTAAATGATCAGTTAGTAAAGTCCCTTCAAATTACACCTGTACGTGAAAATGCCAATGAAGAACGCTGATTTTCATACAGAAAGCCCCATCATCCTGTGTGCTCTTTATGAAAGAAACATTTTACATCATTATTTAAACTTGGGCACCGCAGGTCTGATAAACTAAGAGGGTCTTGCCAATATTCTGAGGCAGATGAAGAGAAAGCAAGACTCACCATCTGTTTTGTTCTGTAAGTTTATTACAACTTATGAAGTCACATGCCGAATAATCTTTCCAGAATTCCCCCCCCATGTTGGTACGAATTACAGTATATGTAAGAACAAAATGCACTTTTAATATGTTTCCCTAGGTCACATTCAAAGACTTGAAGCATTTGTGGAATTGAACTTAAGCACTTATTGCCCCTTTGTTGTCTTAAATACTTTTTCAGTGTTGAAAATTTGATTGGAGACGTTGCGTTTTCCTCTCTATTTTTTATCAGTATTACATGGACGGCGGTCACTCGTCAGGGTCTGACCTGAAGGTCACGTGTCTAAAGCCAGTGTCTCACGCCACAGAAATGTCTGACATGAATCAAATCAGAGCCCCACTTCAAATGACGTACTGTAAACAAGAAAGTCTGTTACACACATTTTGTTACCACAGAATGACAGCAGAGAAGCTACTTGAAAGTGTTTACACTCTGAAGTCATCCGGAAGTCCCTGGTGACCTACATGGCTGAGGTTATTGTCCTGGAAAGTGTTTTTTACATTTGATTTTCCTCTTCATATAAGCTCCCATTTCAACAGACTGATTTGATGCACTTAGACAGTAATATGTTAGTGAACTTCCAGGTTGTCCTTATATGAATGTAGTAAAGTATTGTTTTAAAAGCAATGACTGAAAATTCTGGGAATAATCCATGTATTGGTGACCACATATTGTATGTGTTGATTCATAATATGATTTTGTATTAATTGCTAAACCAAAATGTTTCTATAATCATGTCGATGGTATATTCACTCAGTGAGTTTTATTGGACTCATCCACAAGTTGTTTGGGAAATTAGCAGATTTTTTTAACAGCTGGTTTTTGATGGTGTATTTCAAGTGAGACGATGCTGTAAAAGACAGGGGAGCTCGCACCTTTAACACAACAGACAACGGTGAGTTATGTCCTTAATATTGGCAACTATATCCTCACTTTTTATCCTATTTTTATATTTTTTACTGTCCATCTTCTTTTTTTTATATGTCTACATTGTAAGTGTATATTATTACCTTTGTAGCCTATATTTACCCTCTCCACTGTTGTGTGTGAGTTTGACAGTTATGTATGAGATGTGACTGTGAGCATGTGTGTATGTGAACGCATGCCATTAAATCATGTATCTTTTAGTTTCTCTTTCAGTGCCATTTGTTTTGTGTCAAAGAAGTTGAAGAATTCTGATAACTAATGTTCATTCTGCAGTCAGCACATCATCTCAGTGTCCTGAAGTATAATGCAATCAAATGATGAAACGTTACATCTACTCTCTAGCCAGTATTGGAAACCTCACCTCTGTTGTGAGCATAAATTGACTTCTGTGTTATTACTACATTGTGTGCATTTTGTGATATGACGTGTTTGTTCAGTTTCTGTATGTTTTTCACTATGCTGAAGGTAGCAGCAGTTGCATTGATTATTACAGTAGAAATCATTTTTCCTCAATAAATCATCACATTAGTGCTGACAGTTACTCTGGCAGTTTGTATTGAATGTCAAAGAAAAAGATGTCTGGATTTTACTTACAAAATGTTGGGAAAAAAATAAAGATGTGAAGAGGAGTTAGCGTGAAGAGTCATTTGTTCAGTCCCGAGTTACGAGTTTCGGGGCTGGCTTCCATTTTCTAGCAGTTGTCTTTATTTGATGGTGTACAATGTGACTTTTCTAGAATTTTCATGACTGCAGAGCCCCCGATCAACATGTAAACAATGATCTCTCAAAATCACAACCTCTACACATGGCGTTCCACGCAGACGAGTTCGAGCAGAATCTGAACGCAACGCTTCCTATTTTCATTCAGGAAAATGTCTGACAAACTAGATTTAGCACACACGCTTACAAAATAAACAAGACGTAAAACAGGATTTTTATTAAGCACTTTTAGATGGAATATCACATTTTGTTTTAAGTTTATGACCAGTTTATCAGGAAAAATACACCAATGTGTCACATTGAGTCATGTACCATGCATCTGATCCCTCAATAACAGATAGCTAATTAACATAAAGAATGACTAAGGAAAGTAAACATGAAAAATCAAAGGAATGTCTAACTGTGCCCAGTGGATTGACATCACACAAGTACATGTATGTCCACGTGCCTGACTTATATTTGGAAATGAGACAAAAGGGTCTCTTCACATCAGCAACAAAAGGCACTTAAAAAAAGAAAACTACGAGATTACCACAACACAGGCCTTTAGAGGGAAGGGCTGAAGCAGGTGGGAGACGAGACAAACAAAACACAAAAATGTTACAGTGACGAGTAAAGCTGGGAGTGTGTGTTGAAGCTCTTCAACCGTTCATCACCATCCGGACAAGTTCTGTAAGGTGAAAGGAGGAGAGACAGAATATCATCGTCATGCGGGATAGAACAACTGGTGTGCTCATCAGCCAGTAAGGCTACGAGCACTGTCCTAACCATTCATACAATCCAAAAGGACATTTCCATGTCCCAGAACCTGGAATGAATGAGGATCAGTAAATCCCATGTGCCTGATCCATCTGTGAAATAAGGGATATGGAAAAAAGAATGGCTGACCGGGAGGTCGGAGATGTGGAGAGAGATAAACCAAATGAAAAAATCTGTGAGGAAGAGTAATTTGGCCTTCTTTATGTCATTTGTTACAAACAGCACTAATCAGGTAGATAGTGTTTGAAACATCAGTCTAACATGCAGTCTTTGATGTGGTTAGCCTGACTCATTCCTGCCAAAACATTCAGTACCTTTACTTGGATTCTAAAATTGATTAAGATGATAAACCATATTTTTCAGTCATCTCATAAACCTCATAATCAGACTGAAATCAGCATACACCGACGTTGGGAGAGTAACAGGCTGGGAAACACTCCTGTCCTAAACCAGCTAAGCACTGACTCATGATGATTTCCAATGAACTCCATCCATGCGTGACTCTTTAAAAGGTGAATCTCCTCGTGCTGCTACATGCAGGAGAAGTGAATGAGCGCCGCAGGAAATAAAAGTCAAAATATTTAGCGACCGCAACCCAGAAACTGCAGTGAACGCCATAACTGCTTAGGGGCCACAGAGTGACGTTTGCCATCTTTAACCTGCGTTTATAAAGGTGGATTTGGAGGCACAACAACAACAATTGACTGTATTGAGGGACTGAACCTCCCCATCTAAATTAAAGGAGTCCACTGTGACAGACACGAGCTGCTCTGACGAGGCCTTGTAGGGTTGGGGGACATGACGTAGTGGACAAAGGCTGCTGCAGTGTGTACATCCCGTCCATGACAGCACGTCGTACTTCATGTATTCATGTGATACACAGTGTGTGGGTTTTAAGCACACAAATACATTTGTCCATATTGTTTTTTTACCTTCATAGTTGATGCAGCCATTGGTGTCTTCGTGGCCTGCTAAAAGAGTCTCCACCTCTTCCTCTGTCATCTTTTCACCTGGAGGATGTGGAGGAATTAGAAAGATATTTAAGAAGCAATCAAGACAAAGAGAAACTGGCAAGATGGTACACCTGTCTAAACTGATCTGCTTGAAGTGCCTGAAGTGTTATCGTTGTCTGCTAATTTGGTTACAATAACAAAATAATGAATAAAACGTGTTTAAATTTAATTCAACAGGGCAGTATTTTACTTTACACAAATATCCACCGTACAAGGTGAATTCACTCCCGTCTGCTGTTTCTAATCTGCAGAACTTTGATATTTAACAAACAGACAGACTAGATTAGATTAGATACTAAAGCCAGATCTTCTCAGTGTTTTACCCAGTGAGGTGAGGACGTGACGCAGCTCTGCTCCCATCACTGTGCCGTTTCCCTCCTTGTCAAACACTCGCAGGCCCTCCACAATATCCTCGAAGGAGCCTTGGTCCTTGTTCTTAACGATGGCTTGGAGCTTGGGCAGGAACTGTTCAAAGTCCAGCATCTTGTGGTTCATCTCTGCAGGTGAATTCATACCAAACGGCGCAATGAGTGATGAGTGGATTTATTTGATATGTCAAGGAGGTGCTGGTTTGAATCTGTGGCATTTTAGTTCTGTACATCAGTGGTGCTGTAAGGGACTGTGTCATAAAGAAACAGATATCTCATGGCTGAACACGTTGCTATGGGGGGGTCGGAGCTCCAGCTTGGTTTTGATTCATTAACTACTTCTGCTACTCACAGAGTAAAACATCTAAACTCTATGTCTGTCAAATTAACTGACAATTCTTCATCTTCCTTCCTACTGTGAATAAAGTACCCAGACCCTACCCTTTCCATAAACAGTGAGCCTTTCACCACCACAACCTGCACCACCACAGGCCCCTTCTTTCTACTGCTGTCTGAGCTATTCCAGGGCCTTTACAGTCTTCTTTCATAGTTAAGAGGAGAACAGGACAGGACTTGTTTCAGAATGCACCCATAGGGCATCACTCTCCGCGCACACATCGGTATTATGTAAATACGGAACAACTTCAGGACACGAACCAAACCCCTGCAGCTCGGTCCTGGTAAGTCAGAGATACTCACCTTCTAGTTTGGGGTTACCCAGCACCTTGAGCACCTCAGCATTGATGGGGTTCTGACCGATGGCCCGCATGACATCTCCACACTGGCTGTAACTGATCATCCCCTCGCCTGTGCGGTCGAACAGCAGGAAAGCCTCCTTGTAATCTACACAGGAGACGGTGAGAGTAAACAGTGCATTACATTAAAAGTTCAGAGTCAACACACAAACCTTACAAAAACAAGTTATCACATTGTACGTGGTGCACATTCAGGTTCAAATAAGACTTTTTGCATAAATTCTCTTGTGCAATGTACAATTCTTAAGACTTTATTTCCATTCACTGGTACAAACATATCCTGAACTAACCAATACTCGACTGGATTCACCATTATATACTACAGATCAATCACATCTGCTGAGCTACCAGTTGTCCCAAGGATATTAGAACTGCATGTTTTATTCACTGTTTAAAATTTTGTGCCCTTTTATTGTATGAAATAGTAATACATTACAATGTCTTCCTTTGTACGAAGCATGCACTGTTTGGTTTCACTCAGACAATGAATGAATCAAACCACAACTTAATTATTAATCGAAACATTCTAACCATAATGAATAATTTTTAAAAAGTTACAACAGTAAAAATACTGTTTTTGTCTCATGTGATCATATGATGTGTGGTTGCAAATATTAAGCCCTACCAGGTTGTAGACTAACTTTTGCTGTTCTTCACGTTGTTTAAATAAATTTTTTTTTGTTTTTTTTTTTACTGTGCCACGCCCTTATCTAGCTCAAGTCTGAGCCAACACCCACAACAGCCAACAACACTTGAACATGGAAGTTTGAGATCGGTGCGTTATTACTGTATAAAGAACAAGCCGGCGACACACAAAATATAGTTTTTAACCTCTGATTTGCTTACAAGATTATCTTGAATGTTAGTGAAACAGTCCACCACGGTTCAGACAGCGTTCCCTCCACTAAAGGTGCACTTTACTTACCTGACGAGCTTAACAGAAACACTACAGGCTCACAACAAAGAATTCACCAGGGTTTTTTTTTTAAGAATTTTTAAGAATGTTTATTATTATAGCCGCCTCACCGAATCTGCTGTGACATGAAGATTAGTTAACGTCCCAAAGTCACTTCCTGTTAGTCAACAGATGTGAACTCACCCATGATTTGGTCCTCGCTGAAGTCACACTGGTTGAGGGAGGGTTAATGCACAAAGGGGGAGACACGGCAGACGCAGAATAAGACAAGTTAGTTGGATTTCCACACGCTTTAAATCCCCAACAAAACTACCCATTAGCAAACGCCCGGCTATGGCTAACGACATATGACGTTCACGCTAGCTATCGTTGGAATGCGGATTAAGGCCAACACGAAAGTTTAGACTTTCATTCAAATGAAAAACTAAGCTGTATTACAAATATACGAGAGAGTAGAAAATAGCAGAACACCGTCCGTCCTTACCATGTCTGCGTTTGTTAGTTACAGCTCACACCCGGGCCTGCTTCGCTCGTCTCTGGTCTGTGGACACAGCTAACAGTTCCTAACCTCGCCTCCGCTTCCGTGATGACGTCAGTCAATACGAATGGCACCAGCCAATCACAGACAGGATAAATTTATTTCTATAGCAACAGGAAAGATATTAAAATGACAGATTACAGGTCAAAGAATCTATGAAACAATTTAAAATGTTATCATTAAAATGATTAGATAGAATAAATAAGACGAATTATTGAGACTAAACGAAAAATGAAGACGAGCCCATGATTTATTTGGAGTGCTGTAGGAAACAATTTCTAAACTTTAATTTAGCTGAGTTGGGATTTGGAGCAGATCTTCTAGATTTTTATGTTCCAATGATGAAAGGCACAGAAAATCAAAACTTCTGACCCTGGGAATAGTGAGTATTTTCCTTTATGATAAAAGTTTTATTTTAAATTCTAGCAAAATGCTTTAAGTTTCCAAAGGTAACCAATATATCTGAATGCATTGTGTAGATATGTGTATAAAATGATTTCAGACACATCTAGAATAAAAAGAAATTTAAGAGCCACCCAAAATTTCATAGCTCAAAAAAGTAAAAGTTAACCTCTTCGTAGAGTGTTTCCTGCAGGTGATGTACAGCTTATTATGAATGGGTTACTAATGTGAAAAGGCCCATTAAATGTTAGTGAGTTTCAATTCTAAAAATAAAGAGGCAGCCGAAAAATGAAATTGTGTGACTTGTTTTATCTTTTTCTGTAATGTGTTGTTGCCACTTGATTGATGATATCTCTCGGAATGTATTTTTTATATTTGTATGATTTTATATTTGTTTACATTGTTATAAAAAAATCCTCAAACCTGGGCAATCAGTTATATGACGAATCCTTCTGATGAATTATATTTTCAAAATCAACCTCCCATAAACAATTATTCACATCTGTTGCTCCCTCTGGGGCACTGGCATTTCAAAAAAATAACGCAGATTGAATAAGAAACAAAATATCCCATGAGTGATATACCAAAGGTTTACACAAAACACACATTTTATTTGTATTGTTCCATTTCATCTGTTCACACACACAGTCAGGTGCCACAGTCAGTTGCTGAATACATAAAAATGAGTTAATGGGATAATTTGATTTCATCCTCATAGAGATAAGATTTAACAATGAAACATCCCCATCCTTTCATTCTGTTGTCTCCCCACACTGAAATCTGACAAAGTCCAGAACTCGGGCTTGTTTACCCCTGAGGAACTGTGCCACTGTCCTGCTGGGGTCTGCTATGAAGGTCTGAGGCAGCAGGCGTGTCTCGCTGTCGCCGCAGGGCAGGTCATCCGCGTTGCCCAAAGTCAGCGGGGCCTCGCCCACCACGTGCTGTCCCAGCTTGCGTCCTAAATCCTCCTGCTCTCCCTCCTTACCACCTTCGAATATGACGAGGGCACCGTACTGACCCATAGTCACCTCTGTGTTGCCAGTCACACCGCCGTGTACGTACGAGCCCACGTGCCACTCCACAGGGACACCCACTGTCACGGCCCTCTTCACCGACATGTTCTCACCGAGACGACCTGAGAGCAGGGAGATGGTATTTCAACTGACGTGGTGTAATGTTCTGGTATCAGGAGACACGCTAGGTTTATTCATCAGATGGTAAGTTTGACCCTCAGTAAGTCAAAAGTAGTGGTGTGAAAATCGATTCTAAGATGCATCGCAATGTAGACGTGGACGATTCTGCATCGATGCAGTGACAGGACCTAATGGATTATAGCCTAAAAAAAAATAAACAAAAATACTAACGTTGGTCATTCATTTTCCAGCCTCTGTCCAGACGCTACACACAACGGATGGACGTGGAGCTCAGCAGCGACGGATAAAAAACACACTTCGTATTTGAAAGTGGACCTCTGGGCACAGTTCAGATTTTATAGACTTCGACCCACGCAGTGTCTAAAACACGCCAAGTAAACTAAGACGTTGGTCGTACGACAAATTTAGTCCGGCGTTTTCATCCCGAGCCAACACCTGTGACCGCTAAGAAATCAGCAGACACAGCGCAGCCAACGCAAGTGTGTGTGTGCAGAGTGAGTTTTCTGCACAGCAGGAGATGTAATCACTGCACAGGGAAGCAGAGTTTAAACCAGACTATGTGGATCAACCTGTGTTTGTATGGAAGAACCTACAAATTCCCATCTGAGCAGCGAGTAATGTTGAGTGTGAGTGACTTCCTCCGTATGGCAGTAGAGGAAGTTACCCGTCTGTCTTCGAGCTGCTGTTTGAAAAACTGACTTATGCACGGCACCTCTGAAGGATTCATATTTTACTTTTGAGGACTGAACATCTTCAAACAAATATAAGTAGGTTAGGCCTTTACTATTCTAATTATTGAGGTTTACAATTGAATTTCATGTTAGGACACTTTGGTTAATCATCTATGTTGACATTCAGATCTTCAATAAAGGAGTTCATATACCGCTGATGCTTGTATTCAAAAATGAAAAAGTAGCCAAGTGCAGTAATATAGAAATTAAGGAAGCATGCAATACATCGTAGAATTGAATCGCTTTGTGAAATAATGAAATAATCAATCTTTCATTTGTTCCCAGTTTTATCATATGCTGCTGAGCATAATTGTGAAATTTGCAAACAACAAAATCATCTTTGATCTGTTCAGCACCAATGCTATTCCTTTCCAACAATTATCTACTGTATCTTCGCAGAAAAACATAATTTACAACAAGTCTCTTATAATGACAATAATAATCAGCAATGCTATGATGTAATTAAGAGAGTGAATCGCAATAAAAATTAGAGAAAAAAAAATAAAGCCAGTATCAGCTGAACGAGTCAAGTACAGATTAAGGTTAATTAACAGTGAATAACCATCATTAGGTTATTATTTGGTCTAATTGCATTGTTATAAGAATCACAGTCAATTGTACTGTATCTTTAAAAGATGTTATTATAGATTGCACAACGAAGCAGTTGTTCTACATTGGCAAAATATTAGGATAAAATGCTATGATTGTCCATAATTGTCAAGATACGAATCACGTGTTAAAGATACACGGATCAGTTTAGTTATGCGTTTCTCCTGAAGCTGTGTTTCACCCAGCTCACCGTTTACAACTAATCCTGACACAACCAAAGGCAAATCTGAGAGACTGATCGAAGAAATACACTGGCACAGGAGGGGCGGGGCAACTTCCACCACAACAATGATTTGGACAAGTGTCGTCTTAATGGAAAAAGCTGCTTTACTGACCTATTGTGAGGGCCACCTGGTCAGCCAATGATGCTCCATCGCTCACACTGAGTTTACTCAACTCATCACCTGCCAGTGAACTCTGTAACCAAACACACTCAGTATGTTCAAAGTGTCAATATTGTACCTGGTTGTATGAAATCTAAGGGTTTTATGTTAAATTATGCTAGGAAATCCCCAAGTCCCCAACATTTCCAGCATGGAACCAGACGCACTGCTTGTCTGAATCTTACCTTCACATATCCTGTCTGGCCTTTGGTTTTCTGCTGGTGGTGAGCCAACGTGGCAAACGCCACATCCTTTACCAGCTGCTGAAACTTCTCATTCCGTGCAACAAAGTCTGTCTCACAGTTAACCTGCACCACGGACGACAAGAACAGAGGTCACATGTCAAGTTAATTTGTATAGCCCAATATCTCAAACTATGTCTCAAAGGGCTTTACAGGCCCACATAGCAAACACGATGGCTGCACGTTATGGAGACAAATGGCACTGTGCAACAACTACACGTCCATTATTACGTTGTACAATGTAAAATTACCTCCAATTGTACATTCTGATAGTATATAGCATTTTCAGACTGGTTATGGTGCAAACTTTACACAACAAATCATAGACAACGTGGATGAGTTCATTGTTCTGACTGTATTGACCTCAGCTCCTTTATTATTTTCACTTGTTTTGCGATACGCACACTGCACAAATGAGTTATCGCAATAACGATAAATGGTGCCCAGGTGTGCGATAGGAGGTGGAGAAACGAACAAATACATAGAAGACATGTAACAACGCAGGAAAAAAAAAGCACAAATGCTAAAAGTGTCAAAGAAGTGTGAAATAAGAGAGAGAGAATAAAACCAGACAAAATAAATCCACACACATTAATGAGTCTGTATTTGTGTGTTATGTCGAACACAGACCAACAGAGGTGGAGTAGGCGGTGATATGATATGACAGACATTACCTCGACCATAACTGCAGCTCTGTCTCCCACGTAGAGGCCGATCAGACCCTCTTTGGCTCTGCGACCCTCCAGCTTGTTTGCCTTGCTCCAGCCCTCCTTCTGAGCCTGCTCATTGAGCCACGTCTCGGCCTGAAACGGAGTCAGGTCATTTCAATGCTGATCCCAGCACCTCTGCTTGTTATGACTACGTGAGGAGTTTGAGTTGTACCTGTGTTATGTCGTTATCAAACTTCTCCAGTGCCTTCTTGCAGTTGATGAAGGTGTAACCGGTGTTCTTCCTCAGCTTCATCAGGAGGCCTTTGTCAGCAGCCCGGAGCGGACAGCCTGTGTGTAAGGACTGTACATGCTGGAAAACACTGGCCTGAGGACGAAACGGGATGGAAAGTCTCACATGACAACTATGGACAGAGACAAGGTGAAGTTCCCTCAATCTGTCAAAACTAATGCTATTTCAACGGAAAGATATCCAGAATCGAAATGACAGCGGATTCCTCTACAAAATCGTCCTATGCCAATGTCAGGAACTAATATAAATGTGAATATAAAGATCGTCTGCTTACCTTTGTGACTTCTGCTCTAAGGGTCCTAAATATAAAGGTTAAAGACATGTTAGAAACAGACCGAAACACTCTGACTCCTGCAAGCTGGGAATGTCATTGAAACACACGCTGCCTACGGAAGGCGCAACGGGCCAAACTTATCTAACGCACATCACGCAAATCGTCTTTGGCGCCCCCTGTAGTACGGGAGTATATTTATATGGTTGAGGCCTTTTCAGGAAAACTCTTCTGTTCGACATTTGCAGCAGTTATATAAGAACATAAAGACATGCATACAGAATATAAATAGGATATAATCTTATAGAACAGTCTTAACTCATCTCACTAACAATTGGATTGTATATATCCGAAAGTGATCACTGAGGGTATGTTAATGTTAATTCAAAAACAAGTCCATTCCTGTAATTATGGTCACTTTGGCTACCTGCTAACCCAAACAACAAGAACTGACTGAATGACAGTGAATGAAGACATAAATTCAACAGTTGTGTTGTCATTCACGCACACAAAACAAACAAACAAACAAACAAACAAATCACGAGTAATTCACCTCACATTTCCTTCCAAAATGCATACTCGTAATTTTTAATCAACAATTGAACCTCATGAAAGCTTGGTGCGAGTACTATAAATCACATCTTTTTCCATTGTTGTAGAATATTAAACTCTATATTTTACATTCATTTAGTTCATGTAGTAACAGCCATAATGGAGTGAAACCTGAAAATAGGCACTTGACCAACTAGAATTTCCCTCTGTAGGACAAAACTTTATTTTCAAAAGTGTTGTCACTACAATCTTGTGGTACCGGCCGACCAAAGTGGTCTAATCTTTAGTAGGAGGCAGACGCAGAAGGCTGGATCAGTTGACCAACGGCATATTTATTATTATAAATTATGTAATGTAACAAAAGGTTGTACAACCAAAACGAACAAAACAAACAATTAACTTCAACTCATAAGCATAACTGAAATAAAATTAAAACAACGTGTACACAGCTACACTCTAGCAGAGCAAAAAAACCCCCTGCGCAGTCTCACAGCTCCTTCTTATATAGAGCCCTCCATCAGCCTGCCCTCTGACTGCAAGTGGACTATACCACTCCTCAGGTAAGTCCTGAGCCCCTCCTGAAACAGGTAAACAACAACACGATTAACAGTTAAACAACATTCACACGACATCACTTTTACACAGCCTGCCGCCATACATCTGCAACCAAACTTAATCAAATTATAAACAATCTTAATACATACACCCACAACAACTCACCAACCACTCCTCCACATGGTTCTTACCATCATCACTAATGATGTCACCAGTCTATAAATTCAGGAGACATAGGCCACTTCCTCCCTTTGTTTCCTGAGCACATGTAAGTATGGTGCGTAACAAAGAAAGATGATACACAACTTATGTCCTCACACTAAACCAATAACTTTAACTTCAATACAAGTGTGTGTTTTATTTTAACCAAAAGCCTACTGAGATGTAACTTAACCAAATATACTGCAAAACACAAACAAACCCGGGATAGTAAGTATCTGCAAAGTATGATTGCTGATTAACTTATGGTCCAAACAACAAACATCAAGTATAATTAAATTAAGTTATGGTGCAAATGTAGTCGATGGGGACAAATGGTGTGCTCTCACCCACTTTGTCACACACCCTCCCCCTTAAGACCGTTACTCCTCAGAGTCACGGGACAGGAAGTCAGCGATGACATTCTTGTTTCCTGGCCTGTACTGGACCTGAAACCGATAAGGCTGGAGAGACAAATACCATCTGATGATCCTGGCATTAATGTCTTTCATTTTGTGGATCCACTGCAAAGCACGATGATCAGTCTCAAGCAGAAACTCTTTACCAATGAGGTAATATTTCAAAGTGTCTAATGCCCACTTAATGGCCAAAGCTTCTTTTTCCATTGTGGAGTATCTCATTTCCCTTGGAAAGAGGTTCCGGCTGATGTACTGCACAGGCAACTGGTTTCCTTCCCCTCCTTGCAGTAACACTGCTCCGAGC
>OMNV01017625.1:11431-22681 GCA_900303265.1 Brotula barbata
TAAATATGACGTGGGCATCCCATTCACTTTTCCTGAACAACAACGACAGTGACATCATCCAATCACATCACCAGGGAGACACCGAGTCTTCTTCCTCTCCTGGCCTGGTTTGCCATGGTTGACTCGTGGCAGCGTGTGGATGCTGTGGATGATGAGGACCCTGCTGTGGGGACGGGCACATTGTGCTCATTGGCAGCAGTCAGTTTTTTTTGTTTTTTTCTGGCATTACCCTCAGGGGAGCTTTGCTGTGACGACAATAGGGTGGAGGGTTGCCATGGATCTCCTGAGCCCTACCCCACCTGCTGCCCTTTGGAAAATGTTGCTCTATCATCCCCTCTCTTATTTTTGGCTCCTTTGTAATCAGGACATGCAATCTGGATGAACGTTTTGTAGGTTTTTGGGATTATTGGTGATTTTGGAGTTGGACGTTCATCATCTCTCCCTTTACGTATTATACGTTTTTACACATTTATGGAATGGAGATGAACTTTGAAATATACTTATGAGAAGAATAGCCACACATGCACAAACATGCTCAGAATATTAGGGTGAAAAAAATGCCTCGACATATTTTTGTCTGTTGCAAAATTACATTTAATAAAACAACTTAGAGTAAGATACACTAAGAAACTCATCTCCTATTGTTTGACTTAACTGCACACTGATTGATTTTGTGACAGCCGATGGGCCATAGGTCAGGAGAGAGAGCGGGCTGACTCTGGTAACACAATCATACAGCTGTTCAGCTCTACAGGAGACCAAAAGCCGTAATCATCTGTTTCCCAGGAGAGGGGTGATGGATAAACGGCCACGAACAGGGCATCCACGGGAAAACGACGAGCGGCGATAAAACAAATCACCCTGAAATATATATTTTCAATTTCCAGCTTTACAGCGTGACAGAAGCTCTATGGATCATTGGTGATCTCCTGCAGGATACCGTGACAATCAGGGCAGAAAGGTCAGAGTCAGGCAGCACAAAGCTGGGATGCTCAGAATACCCACACAAAGAGGCACAAAGAGCCAAATCTTAGGCATCCAGACAAACACGATCCTCTAAGCCAGTCAGACATTCAGACCGCGGTGAATGTTGGGGTTGGTTGCTATGGTAATAGCAAAATTGGTTGGGTTGAAGGTCCAGACGAGGAGAGAGGTCACACAGGGAGGCATGAAAATAAACAAAGAGAACGAGAGAAAGAGAGGGAGGAGAGAGACTGAAGGTGTTACAGCAGCTTATAAATCTCCACCAATCAGACGGAGAGAAAATCATTCCTCCTATCCCATCATCCGAGGCTCCTGTCCTGCATGGAGGATGAGGATTGTGTCCGCCTGTGGAAATCTCGGAGGTACAAATGTTCCTGAGTGCGTGCCTCTTGTTTTATTGATCAGACGGACGCTGGTATGCTTGGACTGCTCTAATGGAATAAGGGCTGAAGCAGAGTACTTCTTAGTCTTGTGTCAAAATGTGTGCTGTAGCTGTTCTGTCTGCAGCGTTTTCTCTGCATGTAGCTCTGAGTGTAGGGCCGAGGTCAACCATTCTGGCTATGTAACAATATACAACCCATATACTGTATACATGGGCAGAGATGGGAACAATATCAAAAATAAAAATGAAACAAATACTTATCCAAAAAATATTTGAATTAAATTAATTTTAAATAATGTAAATGACTTATAGAAGCAAGAAATTTGTCGAAACAAATACAAAATAAAAGCTTGAAAAATCGTTTATACAAACCAAATGGTCTATTGCACCTTTTTGGTCTCGATTTGTGTTTTTGTTTGTATTCGTGAAGGATTGATAAAGGCAAAAAGTTGTTAAAAGGGAGAACAAGAACAAATAACATGAGTAAAATGCAATTTGCAATTTTGAGAAATGGCGATATGAAATATGCCGTCTTGATTAGGATGCAGCTGCGACGTGAAAGAGAGTCTCTCCGTCTCCGCGTGACTTGTTTCTATTTATGATGAATAACTTCAGTCAACAAAAGAGGAGGAAAAACACCCAGTCCATCTTTTAAATCGGGCTTGTATCATACATGCTTGTGTACCACGTATTGGTATATTATTTGACTTTTCTGATACTTGTAGGAATATTATCTTTTGGCTCCCCCAGCTCCACGAAGGTCACATTAATGGTTCACCAACAGAGTGGTCCCTTTGGAGCGGCGAGCGCAGATATATGCAGGACACCGCTGCCTTCCAGCCTTCGGTCTTCGGTGCGTCCCATAGGCATCAAACACGGCTGCCTGCCCCCTGTGCCAATGGCTGCGGGAAAAAATGTGACCGAGATCATTCGCTCCAATATTCATGCAATTTAAAGGGCAGCAGCAGGCAAACACTGTCACCGCCACGAGCAACGTGATTTGTTATTCAGATTGAGGGTTTTGTTTTTGTTTTGTTTTTTTATCTGGCGAAGACCGCGTTGTTGACAAAGTTTATTTATTTATCGATTTTTACAATTCTCACATCATTCTCATATTCACGCTTTGTACCGGTCTGCTGCCAAGTGATTGCCGTGCGGAGCGGCACTGCAGTTTCCCGCATTCAGCCGGGCCCACAGGGGGAAAACCTTTTATCAGACATCCCAGGAAGACATGAAAGAGCGCTTACAACAAGAGACAAAACCGGTCGTGACACACACACACAATATTCTAATTACCAAAACATGAACCTGGAAATAACCCACAATTAAGTGTGAGGCGACATTAATTGAAAAAGCAATAAAAGTGAAGAATTTGTATATGATAAAAAAAGGATTTTACAATGAAATGTAGCGTCTGAAACCCCGATTAAAATGCCTTTATGATTTATCTATCAAGTTTGTATTGTGCCTGTTAATGAATATTTTAAATGAATGTATGGTAAATATGCAAATTTAGCCGCAAAGCTAATTTTCATATGTGGTCCCAGGGCAGGCTTGGTGAGAAGAAGAAAACTGATTTAAATGCATCTGTATTAAAATAGCCACAGACTCCAACTATCAAAAATTCATACTGTTACATGCAACAGACATATAAGTAAAAAAACAAACACTAAAAAAAACGCACAGTTCAAAGATTTGTATTTCTCATCATAACTTGAGAGCTAAGCTCATCTATAAAGTAACCACCCACATGTCACACATCACGTCCACTGTTTTCGCCTCTAGTGCCTCCTCTTCATTCCTCCCTCGCACACACGCATGGACATGAGAGCACAGAGGCAGCGAGAGGACCCCATGCTGTGATTACAGCTAACAACCACAAGGTCCAGCTGGTGAATCAAACAGGCATCCCAATGGACGCCACTACCCTATGGGAGATGAAAAGCCAGGAGAAGCAGCATGCCACCCAGCCCACGTTGCTCTTACAAGCCCCACAACAAGGACCTCCGCTGGGAATCGCTGTGGGCGAGACTCTCCTTGGGCCGGGCACTCAGCAGCAGAGGATCAAAGCCCGGTGGAGCTAATATATCAGATTAATGAAGCCAAGCTGTTCCTTCAGCGCAAACAAGGATGCTGAACGGCCTGGATACATCTGCAATTTCACATCCGTTATCCCAAATATCTTTGTGCGCCGTGTAAAATAAACGAACTGCATGCTACTTTTGGTGTCACGGAGACGTCATACAGGACATTACCGTGACTCCACGCAATAAAAGGAGAAATACTACGGCGCCGTATCAATCACCCGGCTCACCTTTCCCCCGAGATGGCGTACCGGGTGAAACACACAGATAGCGGGCTCAACGCACAGCACGACAGGCAGGAAATGAAGCACAACCATACATCAGAGCGAGGAGGAGGCCCTCTGAAGGACGGATTTGCCGAGCGTCCCCCGACCCACATGCAGATAGATTGGAGGCAGTCTCATTAAAAATAATTGTCCTTGAAACGTATGGCCATCCGGACCCTGAGTAATACCTTTGCCTCTCAGGGCTGGTAATTGAAGTTGACCACAGTAAATCAGGCGCAGCAGTTGTTGTGCTGACGGCCTGGAAGAAGATTAAGCTGGTATCTCTGGCATCGGGAGAAACCTGGATTTACTGCACGAAATAACACAGTCAGAGACCACATAAGTCAAGCTAAATGGACGCACGGATTCATGTTGGCGTTTGTTACGAGAGGCACCGGCCCGGATCGGCGGGATTCCGCGCCGTACGCCGGGAGAAAGGAACCGTTCGGACGAGCCGAGAAGGTCAAACGTGAGACGGGGATTTTACACACGTGGCGTCTCCTACTTGGGTTTTTATTACGACGCGACGATACGACCGCAATTACAACTTTTACTCGGGGCTCCGGGGCCCGTCAGATGTGCTGAAATGTCCCGGACACGAACGCACGCTGTCGATTGTCTCACTGTGCCCCATGAAGGGTTGAGAGATGATAGTTCGACTCTAACTTCTGTCTCGTTCCAGACACTGATTACCCTCCGTGCAGTTAACTTCAGCTCCAGCTAATTAGCACCAGTGGTAATTAGCGGAGTCGTTAAGAGCCTTATAATCAACTTTTCTCCTTCACTCATTTGACTCCCTGGGGCTGTCGGGTCTGTCTGTGTCTGTTCCCTTCCTCAGCAGGCAACATATATTATACATGCTGTGTTAGAAAGCTAGCTGTTCTGTGAAATGGAGACGCCGTGTTGGTTTGAGATTAACTCACCAGCTCCCAAGTACACTGCGATCATGTGCATTGGTTGGCTCGGGAGGTCGCTGTCTGCGGTGCTGAACCGTGGCGCGCTCGTGGTGCTGAAGGGACAGCTCCGCGGACTTTGAACACATCTGAGAGGCTCTGCGGGGGACTTTTGAATGTCTTACACCCTTTGACTGCTCACATTTCTTTCTGAAAACGGCCGTAAATGGTCAGCGGCTCCTCATAATAGTCAATGAATCATTACTAGTATGGATGGTGTTTATGCACAATGCATACTGCCCGTTCTGGCAGCCGCAAAATGAACGTACGCTCTCACAAACACAACGTTGTTTGCACGAGTATACACATTCTCCATCAGACACCTCTTGGAGGCTTTACCACATCGTGTTATGGTACGCCGAGGTACCATGTTACTCAGGCAGTTACTTTACAGTGGGTAGGCGTAGGTGAGAAGTTGCTAAACCCCTCTTGGGACTTTGGCAAAGCTGCCAGTGTGTTTTGGCTGCATGAGGCTAATGGCTAATGTGTTGGCATGTATTCATCCTCAACTAATCATCACAACACAAACACCTACTCGCTCTCCAAGTGGAGACTCACAGAGTTTCACAGACTGTTGTCACATCTGTTGCTCGTGATGAATATGGAATAAAGCATGTGTGTGCGCTGGTGATGAAGTTTGCGTGTTCGCCTTTGTGTGTGGGTGTAAGGCACGGAGGTATTTATTCTATTTTGTGTCGAAACAAGGCAAGGATTACTGAGCTATTACTAAAAAGGATTTGTGGCCTGATGTAACCCAGAGAAAGAAGTCTGACTCCATATTGTCCATCAGGGTGAAACAGGACACATTTTTGGTGACTTCAGTGTTTTGTTTTTACTCCACTTCAAGGATTCACATCACTGTCGGGTCGGAATGAATAAATATCCCAAACTCTGAAAGCCGGTTTGACATTTTACGATGCATTGTAATGCATTTTAATAAATGCTTTATTTTTCTCATTATTATGTACTTTCGCTACCTGTGATCGTTTTATCAATACAGAACAGTTGCCTGGAAACGGACTAGACTGTTATTTAACTGACCTTCTTTAAAAATAGTTTACAATATTGTTACCGAGCCATTGGCAGTCGATGCCGAATTAACTGGAGCCTTTAATCAATAGCGCCAGAGTCGGAGCTTCTGAAGAGAAACCCGGGTACAGCGTGTTCCGTAAAGGTCGTGGGCTGTAGTGAGCTGACAGTACAAGGGAAATAAAAAGAGTTTCTCCCTTGAATCTACCGTGTCCATCGGTCCCTGGCCTGATGCAACCAGATACAAGTGTCACCCTTCACTGAACCTGCCAGCCAAGGCCATTTGTTTGCATAAGGGACCTGCCAGTAAAGCCATGTTAGTGTGGCCATGGAATTACTGAAGCTGCAATAGCAAAATGCATTCACTGACACGCACACGCACACACACACACACACACACAAGACAAGACAAAACATGCACGCTGTGTCTGACACCAAACGATGCCTGTCGACAGGGTCTAGCCAAGGAGCCACTTTACCATCAGCCCAGGTGATAATGATGATACTCCATCAATGCCAGAGGGTTAAAGCCAAGGCAATATAAAGCATACAGACAAACACGCACACACACGCGCGCACGCACGCACACACGAAATGATCTCTTGTCGTTCTGAATATATGGCTGTTTAATGAGGGTAATTACCTACAGTATGCTAGTCTATTTCTCTCTTATTAGTCCTTTGGTCCCTCACACTCTGACTCTGTATTCACTGCTTTCCAAGAAGCTCAAACTTGAGAGGAAAAGTAGCTATTATAATCTCACGAGTGTAAACACGCCGGCCTTGAAAAGCCAGCGGCAGATGAGACTAAATAAAAAGCAGAGTAGTAAGACGCGACAAAGCGGAGGGACTTAAAGAAACATTAGTCTGAGAGCAAGATCATAATCGCAGGGGTTGATAGGCTTAATGAGTTAGGAGCATCAATCATGTTTAGAATGATAAACTACACTCCTGCCTCTACATGGAGCACAAACAATGCTGTATATTCATTGTTATTCATTTTTATAATACCGCTAAGTGATCAGTTCGCTCTTTTACTATGGATTCATAGATATATAATACCTATGTGTGTGTCGGAACGCGTAAGGGAATGACAGGTGAGGAAAAGTGGGCGGGAACATACCTGGTTTCTGACAAACACTTAGTGACAAAATTTATTATATAGTTCAAAAGCTGGTTTAAGCTTTTGTGTGGAAAAGATTAAAAAAAAAAGTATCCTACTAAAAAGTACTAACAATGGTCCAGGTCGTCTTACAATTTTTGCAGGTAAAAAACCACATATGTGAAAAATAATAATCCAAGTTAGAGTTTCTAGTTTTATTTATTTGAAGATATAGAAAGGATTAAAATTCAGAGCTGGTACCATCAAAAAGCCCAGAGGGGCTGATCAGGGCCTCTACCTTGATATTATTAAAATCACAGAGGACACGAGGTGCTGCATAAATAAGTGGACTAAAAAAAAAAAAAACTATGAAAGAAAATTTGAACTGTTATTCAATAACTTTTTTAGATACATTCTGTAAGACTTTAAATGAAAAATACTATCATCCAAGAGAGTATTTCCTCATTTTGACCCATAATTGAAAATGGGCCTAGAATATGAAGATCAATAAACTTAAAATAAAACAACGGACCTGCAAAATTGTTGTGAAATCAGACTTTCCCTCTCTCAGCTGCATCCTGCAGATCCACAACGGTGCATATTCGAAACACGTTAATATCTGTGATAAGTTAGAATTCCTGGAATAAAGCATCGGATGAAGAATGAGGCTGCAAAACCAAAAGCTACTGGAGAAAAATAAAAGTTTACGAGGGTAGCAGAAGATGAGTTTGCCCAAAAAAACAACAACTTTATTTGAAATGTATTCAAATATAGATAGTAGATAAAACATTTTAAGAGTCTTTTTGTGCATAACTTCATTTTAAGGTTCATTATTAAGGGCTTTTAAGCTAACATAATACACAGGGGTTTGACAAAGTAATGTTGAGTCAGTGTGTAAAAGATGAACATAAATAAGAATGTTGGGATTGAACGAACTCCCGGGCACGCGGGGCGAACGCGAGGATGAGACAGCCCTGCCTGCTTTCACGCAAGTCAATCACGGCACCTTTAAATAAAAGCAGATCTAATGCAAATTCATGATGGTGCATTGCAGCCAATTCCATAAATCTGTCACAGAAGTAGGCCTCATCCAACTTTCTGCTCGAAATGATATTACGCCGTGCATAAACTCTCACATTATACATGTATCACTGCTGCAGAGCTCCATTTGCTGACAGGAAGAAAGAGGACTTTGATGTTGGCCCATTAGGCTTTTTGAGACAAGACTGGTCAAAGCCAGACATTAGCATCTCTTAGCTGGGAAAGTGGTTGGGAGGAGAAAATGACACCTCCTCCTTGTCTCTCATTCACTCAACGGGGTGAATTATTTCTGTCAACGCATGCATTACCGCAAAGCCTAAACACCACACACACACACACACATATTTGGTGTGGTGCACTGTTTTGGAGGTGAACTGATCATATGAATGTGAAAAATCATGGCGCAGAATGATGCTTTGTGAGTCAGAATGCCAAGGACGGCAACTGATTGTTACAAAGCTACACTTAACAAAACAATTCACACGTCACAGCCCTGGCGCTTTTACATTTTAACTTTCACTTTCAACCAACCTGACTGGAACTCACAGTAGCGTGATTCATAACTCACGATATGATCTAGATAACAGTATGCCCCCGGCACTCAAACGTCTCCCGCGTCTCATGACTTTTGTTCAATTAAGTTGTGTGAAATCACCAGTGAGAGTCGATCAGTGCACTCAAGTGCATGCTGGGCAATTAAATCAAAAGGAAGACGAAGAAGAAGAAGAAGAAGAAGAAGAGGAAGAAGGAGGAGGAGGTATTACACACGGAGAACACAAGGAAACAAACAAAGACGACGTCTGGCACAAATGTACACGTGCTCATGCGTGTCACGCACGCACACACACACACACACACGCACACACACACAAACAGCACACGCAAACAGTCACCCAGAGTCCTCATGTCTCGCCCACAGCCCTTCTGGGCTTGTCTCCATGGTAACAGTAGCAGGGATGGTGTCCTTGGCAGAGATGGAGGGATACAGAGAGAGAGAGAGACAGAGATACAGAGAGAGAGACAGACAGAGAGTGGGAGAGAGATAGACACAGAGAGAGAGAGAGAGACACTTGTTGAAATGTTAAAAAGACATTATCATCGATGTTTCGTTTCTCTCTCTCCCTCTCTCTCTCTCTTCGACGTCCCCTGGCTCTCTTCTCGTTTCTTATTCATTTGATATATGGAGCGGTGATGCGGGATGCCTCTGATTCTTATGGGGTACCTTGACATTTTCACTTTCGCTCACTTATTTTTCAACAGGTGGTTGCTACGGTGAGAAATATGTGGCTGGGTGTACTCCACAAATCTTTGTTTACGTCGCCGAGTTCATAGCTTGGTTAAGCTTTGTGTACCTACAGCGTTTGCTTGTAGCGCCTGCTAAATTAGCTCAGGTGAAAATTTATGTGCTGATATGTTCTCACCGTTACCTAATGAGCAGCGTGCTCCCAGTTTGATAGATAACATGATGACATAACGTCCCATCCATAGGATCACTGACTGAAAGTAGTTTTCAAACAAGGAGCAAAATGTAGTAAATAAATGACATCACAGGTCTGCCGTGAGTTAGCATTTGGAGCCTGTTCCTGTTCCGTCCCACTGTTTGTTTTCGTGTTTCACCTTTCTCCAAAACAGGTTTCACACCCACACCATCGCCACCAAACACACCCAAACACATCTGAAGCCGCAAAATGGACGAAGAGTACGGACAGAAGGCTCCGTCCGCGTCCGTCAAGACATGAAACACGTGTGCACGTTGAATCTGCATGATCTCAGCTACAACAGACTCGATGAATCTCTTCCAAAATACCATCCGTGTCGTATTTCAGGCATGCGTTCATCCCATAATGCTGTGAAAGCCGGAGGAGATGTGATAAATTGAATTTACAGCCAAGGCCGCGCGGGGTTAGATGGGACAGGACAGAGAGCGTTGACCCGGTGTCTCCTCATCATCTGTTACAGCTGCCTGACTGATGTCAGTCAGTCCGCACGCCGGTCGATGTCTCGGTAACAAGCAAGCCCGATCCTGGTCGGCAGACGCGGGCACACGTGTTGTTGCGCGGGGGTGGAGGTGCGTGACCTATTGCGCTCCTGCTGAAGGCCTGGCGCCCCATAAGGGCCATTCTATCTGATCGGCCCCATCTGCCACGGAGACAGGTACTGTCTACACCTCGGGGAGAACTCTCCATTTCCCTCTGTAATTCTGTCTCTCTCAATTTGCCTCACACAAGAACACACACACACACACACACACACACACACACTGGTAATACATTGCTCACCTTTCATGTTTGACGCTGCAGGAGAGATACAGATGAAGGAACGATAACAAATAAACAAAAAGCGAGCCGGGAAGAGGGAGAGAAGAGGCTGAGTGTTGGAGTCGGCTTCCTACATTACAAAGAGACGTCAGGGGAGAGTTTTCAGGAAGGTAATCATATAAATATGGATGTAAATGAATATGTAAATATGCAAAGCCCAGAGCCATGTTATGGACGTGAACTGGCACTAAATCTAAAGCCAAAGAGTGAAACATGGCTTGATCTCTCTATTCCTTTCATCTCCTCCCTCCTCCTCCTCCTCTGTTCTCCTCCTGTCTGCACTCTAAAAGGCCTTTGTGTGGACTTCTGGCTGATTAGAGGCCAAAGCGTTCATTTTTTTTTTTTTCTGACTTGAATGTGCAGCGTGTTTTAACTGTGTCCTTGTCAGCATCCGTCCCTCTCCTGAGTGTTGTCGGCGCCTCAGATCTGTCAAAACCATGTCAGTGGAAATGATTAAATAAATAAACACAATCAAGAAAAACAATGGCGTCAGCTCCCACAGCTTATGTTCGCTTTGCTTACGATGCAGTCAGCACAATACCTTCATTTACCACCCCCCCGTCTACGCCTGCCTCGCTCCCTTCATCAACGCCGTGTGAAGTCCGTCTTGTATTAAAAAGACGTTCGACGATTTGGTGCAATTAAAGAACAGAGTGACAGGGAGGGATGGACGGCTGATGACCAACGGAGACAGTGACTGATGGAAGGAAGAAAGGAGGAAAGACGAGCCAGGGACATATTTGACAACTAAAGAAAACAAAAGACTACAGGATAGATAGATAGATAGATAGATAGATAGATAGATAGATAGATAGATAGATAGATAGATAGATAGATAGAGTGGATTATGGCCCGTTGTTGTTTTTTGTTTTTTCTTCTGATGGAGCTCTGAACTACATTTTACAGCTTATCACCCCTCTGCTCGTTTATTAATGTTAGCTATCCTCGTACCCATAAAGTCGCTGCGGGTCGAGTGGAGTCCACAGTAAATTCAGCCGGCTTTGTCTCCGCCGTTCGCAGTTAACAAACCACAAAATCTGTGAAGCTCAGCACGGCGTTAAACCCCCCCTCCTTCCCCCTCCCCCCCTCCTA